>JAYMFT010415110.1:0-17982 GCA_038088735.1 Panulirus argus | reverse complement strand
ATATATATAGATATATATATATATATATATATATATATATATATATATATATATATATATATATATATATATATATTCGTTGTCTTCCAGACTATCATTGTAAATTTGAGTTTGTCAATTTTCTTCATTCAGTCCTTGAAAAACTTCGGTTCTACTCCATTCATACTCCATCTATTGTATCCTCCTCTAGGATATATGGCATTTGTTGATACTTTCTGTCCGATCTTTTCCCCCACTATGTGTCGACACAGACCATGGGATTGGCCTCATTATACTTAAATTTCCAGAGCTAGAGGCCAAAAAAGAGCAATTCTAGAAAACAGTTTTAGAAGAACTGTCTAAGATCATGAAATTTTCCCTTTGATTACAGTTATTGTATCATGTTGGCACCTCACAATAATTATAAGGTTCTTACTTCTGATGAAATCTTCCTTTCTATCCTATGAGACTCTTTGAACCTTTATATTCATGTCTCATTCTTCGACAATGGAAGACTGCTGCCATATGTGATATATGGCGGTAAACCAAAAGTCTTTGAAAGCAAGTTTTTCATAAATCACATCCATATCTCTCGCCGCCTTCCATAGTCTAGTTTATCAGTTCCTCAGATTCTCATAGGATATTTGTCCTTACAACAGTAGTCGAGCATACTGTAATAAACCGATGGAATCTGCCTTCATATCATCTAATATCATTACATCTCTATACCATTCAAAGGTCAACATTTAAATACAGTCAAGAATATAGGAAGGAAACAGATGGATATTGTTTAAAGTTATTTATTAACGAAACGTAAATACAGAGGACTGAATCGTCCTACTGCATACAAAAAAGGCTCTGAATTCAGGTCACAAGTCGGACGATGGTGGTGCAGCGTTGTCTACCCGTAATGATAGTGTGAGGAGGGCCTGTAAGATGATGGTCTGTACACCGGATTGTAGAATGGCCTGTGCACTGGCCTGTAGTGCGACCTGCAAATACATCAACCATACATTATAACTAAGTTATGGGTTTTGTTCTGATCTTACGTGGTGTACTTTATGACAGATATCAACTAAAAGTGCATAACCTAATCATGACCATTTGATAACTTACCCACGACCGAATGATGCATGTCCGTGCCCGCGTCCGTGTCCGAGGCCGGAAGATCCGTGGGCATAGCCGGGCGTTGCCACAGCCATGCACACCATTGCCAGGACGGCCAAGGCAACCAACTGCGGGGAGGAAGTTGACGTTAGTGACAAGCGTAGCGGTCGGTGCCTCGCTAAAGGTACATCCATCATATATTCGACCCCAAATTATACATGAAACAAATCAAGTGAAAGTCTAGGAAGTAAATGGCTAAACTGTACTCACCAGTGATCGTAGAACAGACATAATGCGGAAGTTTACGATGAGAGTGTGTGAGCTACTCCTTGCTGTGGCGACGACTGATGCCCACTGGTTCTGTCAACCGGCCCAATACTCTTCCACTACCAGTTGCCACCTCTATCCTTTTTCTGCCATATAATCTTAGAAGTTATTTGGCGTGTGAGTTTTTCGTCTATGTATAAATGTTCCTTAACTATGAATTGCATGGCCGTATCAAAACATCAGGAGGAATTTCCCGCCGAACGCATTATGTTATATGATGAGAAAAATACCAACTGGATCACCATTAGGGAAATTCCCTGTACTTTCCTTGTACCCATTGTGTGATGGCCTGTGATCTGTAGTTTTTATAAACCATAACTACGCATAGTACCGGAAAATTGCAGTTTGTAAGTAAAGTGGTTTGAATGTGGGAGGTACAAGAGGCGCCGGCAATTTACCACTGTCTGGATTACTATCTAGAACGATGCGTTGAAATCTGCGGCTGCTCGCTGACGCTACGGAGGAATGTGAACGTGTTAAACATCTCTCTATAAATAGTTTTACCGTCTTGTATTCATATTTATATTCTATGTCTCTCATAGATTGCTATGTCTATAACTCCTCTTAGACTCTTGCTCAGTATCTGAAATAATCCAGATTGGTAAAAGTTGAGCTGTTAACGAAATCCTTCTTTTAGGCGATCAGTATTGTGACACATGAACTAAGGCACTCTCCTTAACGAGAGTTCGAAAGTATCAGTTGTTAGAGTGCCACGAACAGCAGATTGCACCATCTGCTGCCTTCCTACAAACGTCTCATTAGCCATGATGTTATCAAACATTCCACCCACGGATGTTTCTTTGATCATATCACACATTTCTCAGAAGACTTTAATTACCCTTCTTTCATGATCCACTTTTATCCTTAAAGTCGAACCTACGGCGTGTTTGTTATCGCGTCAAAGGTCGCTGTGAGTATTGTTAGGAAATGGTGTTTTCAAGTATACTCAAGGCTGGTCTTTCGAACGTGTCCAGGTAAAGTAAGTAAGGTCTTCTTAGAGACCTCATAGAGTAAACGCTCCTTTAACTATGCTTAAAATGTCCTATATTCTCATAGTACTTTATTTATTTACTAAAGACTAACTCGAGTTATGATTTTAATCAAAGAAATCACATCTAATCCTCTCAAATCTTCAGAAAGAAAACAATATCATTACATTTATTAAATCTGGCAGTGTCCCTGATTTGACAACATGTTGTGCTTAAATCAAAAGAAAGAGTAAATGATTCAGGAGCCTGATTACCCAGGCCGGACCTCAGGAGAGACGTGTTGTAGGCCTACTGTTGGTTTTATGACGTCAGTAGTGACGTCAGTCCCCATTCCCTCCGCTGGGGTTTCTCAGCGACTCTCCTCTCCTCCTCCTCCTCCTCCTCCTCCTCTCCGACAGGTATTAATATCTACACATCTCCAACCAATCTACTTCGATTGCCAAACAGTTTTTCTCTTATCTTTACGACAACATAGAGTTTTCCTTCATCATAAACATCTGAAAGGAAAGGAAAGCTTAGCAACAACCTCTCTCTATTGCCGGATCTCCCATGGAAAGGTCTTCCAGTCTTAAATCGGAATTTTCTAAGTGCAAGATACCTCATAAAGTGTCTTTATCTATTTACACACAAGCTAAATACAAGCCATACCCAGTAATTACCACAATACATTGAACGTAAAGTGTATAAACATGACATTAGACATTTGGATTACTATCTAGTAATGGTCTGGGAGTTGAAATCTCCGGGGAAAATGACTATGCGAAGAGGCGGCGATGCGTTTTAAGGTTTTCCTATTGAAACAAGTTTTGGACAATCTTTTCCTGATTCTTGTTTAAAGTTTAGCTATTAATTCTTATCTCTGTATCTGTCTACTCCGAATGCGAACTGGAAATGAGGTGAAATATTGTACATTGTTGTTTCCATTACAGACACTCTATCCCACGAATAAAAAAGTGTATAAATCTTTATATATATATATATATTCGTATATATACTTTAACGAATCCCATTAAAGTGAATATGGGTATATTATTCTCTGTTGTAGAAAGACCTTCCTCCCTTAAGTGAGAGGTTGCAAGAGGCTGCTACTCAAGTCAACTGCAACTGTAGCATGTCGAAGACCTCCAGTCTCCTGCTAAAGAGATGCAACTTAGCTTTTATCTATATCCATATCATCCATTATCTTTTGCACCTTAAACGTATATATTCCTGTGGTCTTTTCCGCCTTACAGCATAAAAAAGTAGTCTTAAGCTCGGCCGAGATACTTCCATTTTCACAAAGACTCAGTAGGAAAGAGAAGGCTAATCTTTTGTACGCTAGTGCGCCGTCGATGGGATTCCCAGGGTCGGCAAGACCTTGAACAATGCGTCCTCAGGGTTCTCCTGTGGTGTTGGGTCCATCTGGTGTGAATATAGGTGTACTCCACATCTCTGGAGATCCTCTGGGCATCTTTGTTTGCTACTGTGAATGCTGGAAGCAGGTTAACCTTCGTATCCCCTTCGATGTGTTTATTGGACTCCTTCGCGCTGACGAGTACCCGAGTGATGCCATCTCACTTAAATGGTAGGGATAAGAACCTGAGGTCCTTTTCTTATTACATAGCAACACCAGTTAGTTTATAACCGCAGAACTAGTAATTTTCTAAGTCTGCTGGGGAAAGACTGGGACACAATTGTCGTACTGTTTTGCGTAAGTGGTGAATATGGCTAGGTGCTTGCACAGATGGAACCTTCCCTCTGTCATATCACTCACTAGCCTACAGGCGGCGCAGAGGTCGTGGCGTTGAGGCATTTTTGGAATCTGTTAAAGATTCCCTGAAGCTGTGCCAGCCGAGATCAAATAAGGCTCTCTGATCCTTCGATAGTCCTACGTTGACCATCATTAACTATGGGGAACAACGGCTTCTAACGTCCTTTTTGTGTGTCTCCCTAAATAAGCACTTCGACGAAATGGAAACGCTCTCTTTCTTAATGAAGATTTTAAGTATTACTGATATGGCGAGTATCATATAAACACGTGAGAAAATTGTCAGTCAACACTCTCACTAAGAATTCCAAGGTTGCGGCCAGGTGGCATTTCCCAGAATTTTCACAGCGGATGGACAGACTTACCCGCCACGGACCCACCAAGTTCCCAGGCAACCTGTTGTGGTGTCCTCTGTCCCTTTATCTAGGCAGGGTAGAGTTTACGTGCATAATATCGCTAATGAAGAAGACGAGATCGAAGTTGAGATGTGGACTTCGATAAGTGTAGAGAACTTGCTGAATTGTTGACAGAGCAATGGAGTAGGAGGTCCTCCCTCAGTGTAAGGACGTAAATGAAGGATGAAAAAAAAAAAAATCGCCATGATCATTTGCTCCAAAATTAGCTGGTAGGAAAACTAAAATACTGAAAAGAACTAAGGTAAATGAGATGCGCTGAAAGAGCAAAAGTGAAGATGAACAATGAGTACTGAAAAAAATTGAAAAGTAAATAAAAATTTCTTTAAAGAGATAACAGAACAAGTAAAATAAGATATGACAAAAGGGGAGAGAGTGATAGAATGAAAGAGAAAGTAGAATTGAAAGAATCACGTCACAATAACATATATCAAAACCGCAGTGCAATACATATGGCTAGGAGAGAATCACACATTTTGTAAACAGTCTATCGTAGCTGAGATAGGTGCGGGTGAAGTGTTGAGGTGTCCTAAGAAGCCTAGGCAGTGACTGAGGTCGACAGAAACCTGCTAAGGTTCTGGGGCTGAATCAGTCTCCCACACGACTCCCTTCCCGCTCCCACCTGTCGACCTTCAATGCCCTCTACTGATCATAGACACTGCATAGAAGTATATATATATATATATATATATATATATATATATATATATATATATACATATATATATATAGATAGATAGATAGATAGATAGATAGATAGATAGATAGATAGATAGATACATATACATATGATGCAAAATAGGTCAAAGAACGTCAACTTTGTTAAGGATTCCACCCGTAGTTCCCTCGTGAGCTGAAGTCTTACGCTACAAGACGCTCGAGTGAATGAGACACAGCTAAAACGAGACAGCTAACTTAGATAACAACTAAAAATAATGAAACAGCTAATATGAATGATATAGTTACTATGAGCCAATCAGTATGAATGCCGGCTACACGAGAGGGTTAAAATGAATGTAACAACTAATACGAATGAGAGCTTAAGTGAATAACGATGGCTAATCTGAATAAGATAAAGCTTACATCTAGCGTCAAAGCTAACAGAATCACAAATCAACATGGAAAGCTACGTGAACGTTATGGAAGCGTAACTCACGTATAACGAAGAAAAAAACAGAAGAGGAAAAGAAAAACCCATTACAAAATTAATGTTGGTACAGATGAGACAAGAGGCACACAGGAGTGTGTCAATGGTCAACACGCCTGAGACCGAGCTAACACGTAACTTACCGGACAAAGCAAAACATACTCACCGCTCACGCTAATACAACAGAAGGCCGTGGCGGCGGCTCGTAGCCACTCAACCCTCTACTTAAACACTTACATGTGAGCTACTTATATTTACACGGCACTTGCCTGCATCACCGGAGTGATCTGAGAGAGGGGAGGGCGGAGACTGTCTTGAGTCACCCTGGGGAACCAACACTGTGGGGCCACTCACCTAAAATAGAGAGAGAAACAATTATCAGTCTTACTCTCGCATTTAATTAAGTCATTAGCATATGATATGTGAACACGACGGTTGTAATGGTATTGAATATGATGGCCTGGCTTCTGACATGACACTTCAGGGTAGTGCAGATCGTATTAAGAGGGTTTACGACTATACCACAGCTCAAAGTAAGAGGGGTCACTAATTCGTAAAAAAAAAAAAAAAAATAAATGCTATATACGGTTCCTTACATCTACCGAGACGTGGAAATAAAAAATACAAAAAATACATGGCTAGATACTTCAGTTTCTGCCCCAGAGTTCTTTATCATGTACCTCCATCTCCTTAACCCTACCCTCAAATAATACAAAGGTGTGTATGTGTTGTACGTAAAAATATACATGAAGACAGATTTGCTCCTCTGTACCGAGAGAATCTGCGGTCCTAACGCCATCATCTTATGAGCAAATTACAAATCATAATAAGAAGTGCATCTCGTGCCAAAAGGACCGAGCTGTCAAGTTCCCGACCTCACCCACCATCTCTCCCTACTGAGGAGAGCGCGCTACTGGGGATCTCATCGCCCCCGTCCACCCACCCACAGGTCCCCACGTTTTCTGTGCACCTCCCTAGTTTCGCGCGTCTGTCGCCTCGCTCCCTCACACGCTTCCTCCTCTTCTCAGCTCCGCTCCGCTCCGCCCTGCCCTCCGCTCCGTGTAATGAAATCTCCGACCTCTTAATAAATAGTGTAGTTTGTATTCATGAAGGAGCGTGTACACCTCTTGGTTTTTACGCCCTCGATGGTTCAGAAGCACGGTAGAGTGGGGAGTGGGAGGGGGGGCTTAGGTATTTATTTTTTTTTTTTTAGGCCAGGGAGGCCTAACGCCGACCAAGTTCCTGCAATTTATTTCTGGATGTAATTTACGTTTTCGGGAAGAGGTATGTCTACTTTCTATTGTACATTTCTATTTTCTTTTTTTTTTTTTGTCATCGTGACTATCCTTTAACGAAATTATATGGGAAAAAAATAATCGCACTTTAGCTTAAAATTCGGAAAGAAATGTGCATTTGAGATTGGACTTAGTCACGACTGAATGTGTGTGTGTGTGTGTGTGTGTGATTATCTACTTGCAATGTAAAAAGAGGGGGTTATAAGCGAGTTTGTGTGCTACGGGAAAGAAAGTTTTACACTCGTGGTGCCCCGACCCTTGGCATTTGTTTATGCGTATACACCATGTATACACTACATTTTCCTGCGGATTTCCCGCGTACGCATAATGTCTTTGCTCTTGTGTGTACAAAAACACGCCTGCGCGCGTGTGTGTGTGTGTGTGTGTTTTACCGGACTCTTCCTGAAAGTAGTTACACGGCTAAGCCGTAGCATCATCATCAATGGACACACAGCATCACAGTCCTGTCCAGGACCTTCTGGCTCGAATGGGGTCCATCATCATTCCCCCCCGTCTCCTGCGCGGAGCGCAGCCTTGAAACTGCAGGAACTCAACGAGCAATCCTTAGGTTACATGTTATACTCACTGACCATGCAAAGTACTCCGACGTGTGTGTCACTCACTGACGCTATGTAACTGTACAGTGAAAACCACTGCCTTAGGCACGTGTGTGTGTGTGTGTGTGTGTGTGTGTGTGAGGGCAGGAGTCCGGCTCGCCTGTTCGTGAAGGCGTTGTGAGCACGCAGGACCCAACAGCACCGTGTTGCTACTACCACCGCGCTGGGTAGTAACCCCAACTCTTCGGTCGTGAGTACTACTTACTAATCGATGTTTGGCCTCACCGCGCGAACACGCGCACGCAACGTCGCACGCCACCTTCCCTCGGTATCCTCCTGATGCCCCTCACACCTTCACGTTCCACGCCAGCGTGGAGGACGCGGTGTAAATAATAATGGCGATAATAACGATCAGGTCCCCGGTGCGTCCATGTCAACTCCCGGTGCAAACATCACCCGAGGAGCGGAGAGAGAGCGTGTTAACTTTACCTGATGGAACGAGAGGTTTGCATGACTTACTGCTACAAATGCCGGTAACACCACGACGCTCAACGGCCTCGGTATGACCACTTACTGTCCTCCCAGTCATTCGCACTGACTGACAACCTACACTGAAGACGAATCTGTCATGATTTCTTCATGCACGGCGGTACGCCGCCCACAAACCGTCAGGAAAAGAAAATGGAAATACAGCAATTCGGGACACTGGGAGACGAGCTTAAACTTCCCCAATACCGTTTCTCCCAAATTCCCACCCAATCAGACACGCGCGCACACACACACACACACCCCACAGTCATGCAGGTCAGACACGCTTCCAACCCTGTCCCCTCCCCCCCTCCTCAACCCCGGGATGCCCACTCCACCAAGCACCTCTCTCGGTGAGAGAGCGCATGAGAATCACAGATGGGGAGCGACGCGTCAGCACCATCATCAAATCCTCCGCATTTCGTCTCTACATTTTTTTTTTCCCCTCGTCGACTCCAAATACTTGGACTCCTTACGCCTGAACCCAAGATCATCCCACGCGTCTTTCTCTTCTTCCCAGACTTACCTGTGCCTCCTCCCGACCTGGTCTTCCCTCCTCCTCCTCCATCACAGACCAGGGGGTATTGAAGAAGGTGTAAAAGAGAGCAAGCACAGTCATTCTCGATCCCTCCTGCGCCACTTATCAGGAGACGCTCAACACACAAACGTCCTCCCGACTCTCCCCGACCGACCATCACCTGGACCTCATCCAACAGTCTTGGGGCGGGGGGAGGAGAGGAGAGGCTGCTGCTGCTGCTGCCTGCACCTCCCTCGCCACCGCGTCACCTCCTGCCACTAGAGATGGTTCGTCTCGCTAGACAGAACACTGATTTCAATTCCCGCAACTGTGAGTTTTGAAGCAGTCAACTCAAACTGTGGATGATATCTGCAAATCTTTTTAACTCTACAAACTTCGCCTGCTCTGAAGGGCGAGGCTAACTAACTCACCAGCATTTCAGTCAAGAAGGTACAAATGCCTTGTGTCTCATCACTGGCAATGCCTCTCGTCTGTAAAGGGTCACAAATTCGTGCTTGTTAGAGGCAACGGTCGCACTGCTCTCTACTCACCACAGACACAATTACTGGCTCTACTTTCCTCACGGCGAGGGAGTGAGTCTTAAGAGAGAGTTTGCCCACTCGCTTCCAAATGTCCCGATGCGCCCGAGCTAATGAGCTCGCAGCAGTAAAGATCCAAGTGATTGAGACGCTACAGAGAGAGTGGTCGGGTCCTGGCCTGACTCCCCCCCCCCACTCCTCAACCCTGGCATAACCCAGCGTGAAGCCAACGTTAAGACCCACAGAAACAAAAACGAGTCAAGCTGCGAACCCATCATCACACAGAGCCCCCCCGCCCCCCCCCAAGCCAGTTCATAACGTAAACCTGAAGCACGCAACCTAACCAAAAGCAAAGAAGAGCAAACACACCAACAAAGAAAAAAAAAATGTATGTACTAAAGGCGAAAGCCAGGACCCTCTGACCTCATCTCCCTCAGCACGAAGGTAAGAGACCCTTGGGCATGCGAGTCAACTCTGGTCCCACCTGTAAAGGCGATACCGTTGTGCTCTGCAAAGCGACCGTATCGTTGGACCCAACGCCATACTCAAGGGCAGTACCGCTGTGTTCAAGGGCAGTGCCGCTGTGTTCAAGGACAGTGCCGCTGTGTTCAAGGGCAGTGCCGCTGTGTTCAAGGGCCGTACCGCTGTGTTCAAGGGCCGTGCCGCTGTTTTCAAAGGCAGTGCCGCTGTGTTCAAGGGCAGTGCCGCTGTGTTCAAGGACCGTACCGCTGTTTTCAAGGGCCGTACCGCTATGTTCAAGGACCGTGCCGCTGTTTTTAAGGGCCGTATCGCTGTGTGCAACGACCGCACCGCTGTGTTCAACGGCCGTAACCGGCGTTCAACGGCCATACCGCCGTGTTCAAGGATCGTTCCGTGGTCGGTGATGGGGTTATCAGCGGGAGGGCCAGGCCACCATGTCAGGTCAGGAGGGTCAGCTCGTGGGGGGAGGAGGGAGTTGCATGCCACATATGGCACGACCGCCCCCCCTCCCCCCCCTTCCCTCGTGTGATCCTGACCACACGGGCGGGTTCGACGCGCCTCCCGCGATGCGGGGTCACGGCGCATTCCTCGGAGGTCAACGACAGCGACCCCTACCTTCGTCCTACCTACCTCACCCAGTCATTAGGGCGAGAGCCTCGTGCTGTCCCAAGGGAACATGGCCTTTCGCTACAGTGAGGGTCAATAAATTGGTCTCTTCTGCTACGTTTACAGATTTTCCCCGTTTTCTTTTAGTTAGCATAAAATACGACCTTTAACCCCTTGACCAGAGCGGCACGACCCTTCAGGAGGGCAGCACGACCCTTCAGGAGGGCGGCACGACCCTTCAGGAGGGCGGTACGACCCCTGCGTAAGGTCGGCATGGCCCCTGACCCGACTCTTAAGGAACAGGTCATCAGAGGCCACGCCACCATACCTTAGAGTCGTACCGCAGCGCTCAAAAGGGTCGTACTGTCGTGCTTACAGGTCACACAGTCCTGTTCAAAGGGTCGTATCGTCGTGTTCACAGTTCACACGGTCCTGTTCAAAGGGCCGTTCCGTCGTGTTCACAGTTCACACGGTCCTGTTCGAAGGGCCGTTCCGTCGTGTTCACAGTTCACACGGTCCTGTTCGAAGGGCCGTACCGTCGTGTTCACATTTCACACGGTCCTGTTCAAAGGGCCGTACCGTCGTGTTCACAGTTCACACGGTCCTGTTCGAAGGGCCGTACCGTCGTGTTCACAGGCCATACGGTCCTGTTCGAAGGGGTGGTACCTATGTGCACGAGGGTGTCACCACCATGCTTAAGTAGTTAATGACATTCGTCCGCCAACCTCGAGCCTACGGACATGCTAAGCAACACTGTTTATCTCGGGCCCACAGGAAAGCTCAGCACTACATTCCCAATACACAAACATTATACAGAGCGCTTTTCGGTACATTTCCGAGAGCACCGTACCGTACCGTACCGTACTGTCCCGTACCGTGTCGTGATACATTCAATGTGTCGCCCTCAAAACAAGCATGCAACACTACGCCCTGTCAGTATAAACTAGCATCGGGTGCACTAGAGGCGTACACCACTGAGTGCATGCCAACACACCACTACACACACACATACACATCCCTTCGCCAACACACGACTCCCCCTTCTGTCCCTCCTCCCCGTCCAATAAAACGAGTATTATCTAATAAAGAGCAGGAGTGAGGTAGTGTGTGTGTGTGTGTGTGTGGAGGGGTTGAGGGGGGTAGTGTCAGGCCCGACACTACTACCCCCCCCCCCGTCCCCCTGTCTCCCCTCCGATACCATCAGTACTACCAGCCAGCCATATGTTGGACGGTCGGTGACTTGACTCACTCCACCAGGCTCCCGAGCCTCGTCCGACCCCGTCCTCTGCCGTTGGATGTGTCGCATCAGCCAGGCAGAAAAAATGTAATAAATTAACTGGTTTGATGAATATATAACTAAAGACATACGTTAGTTACATAGACTATTTCTTTAGATGAACATTCAAATAAATGAAGCTGGTTCTACGAACCGGTGGTTAAAGCGAAGCGTCAACACCCTTCGACACTAAAGTTGATCGTTGAAGGCAGTAAGTACACTACTGTGGTTAAGTAGTGTACACACGTGACCCCCCCCCCCCCCCATCAGTATAAGTAGCAACTTTAGAAAAGCGACGGACGAATTCTGGCCCTTAATACATAAACACACACCTGCTTTGGTCTGCTGACATGTGGCCTCTTTGGACATGTCGCCGCTCTCGAGGAGCAACCGCTTAACAGAGGCAGTTGTATTCGGCACGTTACCGCTTTAAACGGGCGGCCAATGTAGAGAGGTTGTCGTTTTAAGAGGGCTGCCGTTTCAGATAGGCGGCTAATTAAGGTAGGCCTCTTTAAAGCACCTACTTTAGACAAGTGAGCGCTTTAGTGAGGCAGCCACTTTAGAGGGACAGCCGCCCTATACCGATGGCAGCGGTCGGTGACGGAGTTAGCAATGTCACTCTTCATTTTCAGTTTTATTTCCAGTTTCCAGTCGCAGTCCGAGTTTCCACTCGTACGTTCAGCTTACGGTTCTGTTGCTGTTGCTCTGCCCAATCAGGCTGTCTGAGACCAACTAGCGACCTAACGTAACCACCATATCCTGGCTGGTTCGATAATATCCAGTTCAGATATTTCTCGCCCTGCGAATGAACTCTTCAGCCACCAGCTCCTCCAGACTCGTCCACGAGACCCAAGCGCGCGGAAGTCAGTATGCCACGAACGATCCCATCCGTTTCCGAAGCGCGAAACTAAAACTTTCAAAACTTGCCCCACTATTTGCTTAAAGCTATGTACGCGCGTGCAAGTGACAGGAGGAGGAAAAGAAAGTCGGTGAACGGGACAAATATCCGACTGCAACGGAGCAGATCAAAACCTCTATAGAAAGGTGACCCACCTGAAGGAAAGGTTACCGACGGGGATGGATGGATGATGATGATGACCTGGTGACCGCCAGAGCCAGGCAAGTGACAACCACAATGACAGATGACCTCTCCAAATGACAGCCACACAGGTAATCGTACCAGAAGGACGCGACACACACACACACAAACACACGCAACCCTGGTAATGCTCCCACTGTCGTCTCCACCTCCGGTCGCAAATAGTGCTCATGTACCGCTGTCCGGCGGAGCGTGGTGCACGGACTTCCCTCCTCCATGCTCCAGCTGTCCGTGTGTCAGGCGTGTGCACGGCCCCTCCCTCGCTCCCTCCACCATGCTCCTGCTGCCCCGTGTGCCTGCAGGACTGCTGCTAAGCGTATGCACGGTCGTGCGTGTCATGCTCCAGCTGCTCCCGTGTGCCTTTTGTGTGAGCGTATGTGTGTTCGTCTGAATCCTTGTCTTATCTCTCTCTGTCTGTCTGTCTGTGGGCGAGACGGTCGACAACACCAGCAACAGTTGTCCCCGGGGACAATGACACCCCCACCCCTAGAGCAGCAAGGCTCGACCTTTCGCGGGTCTAACTTCTTTTGTTTGTGGTAGTGATGAAGTGAGGTACAGAAACGGGGTAACACACAGTGCTTTGCAGGTTAAGCACAAAAGTCATGTGGAGTTTAGTGTGATCTACCGCACGTGGTGCAGGATTAGTTGAGAGAGTAAGACGAGTTTAAGGTAAGATAAGACAGGGATTCGGTGGTGTTGGTGTGGGTGCAAAAGGGCAGGCAGGTGCTGACGCTAAAAAGCATTGAGTATGAGTCTTTGCGTGGCGCTCATGTAGGATACGAAGTGTGTTAGTGCAGAGGTATAGCGGGAGACTTGAGTGGATGAGGGATCTCGTGGATCTTCTGCAGAAGGGAGGAAGCCTTTAATGGATGTTTGCCGACGTTTTGTGCTTTGCGTTGCAGGAGGAGGCGTGGCACCGAGGGTCCCAAAGCTGAAGCTCCTGCCGAAGAAGCATGAACCAGAGTAACTTTGGGGCTGCTGCCAAAGGAGGCCCTGGAAGATATACTAAGAGCCCCTACCGGAAAAATGACGAGCTAAGGGGTCGCATGGCGGATGTTTCCAGGCATTTCTCGGTGTCTGCGAGCCAGCAGACTGCTCGACTCCTTGTCTAGTGCACGTGACAGTAGCAAGGGCATCTATGAGCCAGATGAGGTCATCCACACCGACGGTACCCTGACACTGGTCCCCTTTGGGATTAAAAAGAGTGGTCGAGTAAGGTCGAGTTTTGGTCGAACCCTGGAGTACGTGGGCTTTGTGCAATGGCGCCGGGAGGGAGTGGTGGTGCAGACCCCTGGTATGATGGCGTGCCTTCAGCCTGAATCTTAAGGGTCAGATTACAGGCCATGCCATAATACCTAAGGATAATATTGTCTTACTCAAGGATTTGGAACACAGTGCAAAAGGACGTACCATCGCGCTCATTGTAAGCGAGTACGTCTACTAGTAATTCAACAGGCAGTAAAGTTATGTGGCAAATATCTTTCAGCTACCATATCAGTGCAAACCAAGGAAAAGTCATTTGAGCGTTACTAGTTGTACCTACCTTAACAACAGTTGAGAATCAATCCACCTACTATAAATCACACTCGACCCCTAACGCCATGTTTCTCATTTAAGCTAACATTACGCATTATCATTAACGTCAAGAAAAAAAATCAATCTCAATTAACGAGTAATTTAAGTTTCTGAAGAATTCGTTGGAAAAATTCGCCATAAATTAACCATGGGATCTAAGACTCCCCAAAGTAGCACTAATTAGGGGCATAATGAATTAACAAATTGATGAGAAGCACCCGAGCAGGCCAGCGACGCCTCCTCCGGAAGATGGCTTCCGGCGGTGTGTATGCAAATTGCCGGCGAAGGAAGGTAGATATGAGAGAGGGAAGGGGGGGGGGTGAGCGGCCCAGGAGGGAACGATGGGGGTTCTGGTGTAGGCTGCCAACACACACAGGCCTCCGTGGCGTAGCTGTTAGCGTTGCTGGCCATGGGTTCGAATCCCTGGTGCGGCAGTCAGCCCACATCCAACCCAGTTGTTCATTTTCTCCCTTCGGGACTGGATTGTGTGTGTGTGTGTGTGTGTGTGTGTGTGTGTGTGTGTGTGTGTACACACACAACAGTAGAAACGTGGTACACACATACAAGGTTAAGACGCGGGGCAATGCGAGAGTACAACTCACTCCCCATAAGTAGTAATTATAAACAGTAATCATTAAAGATTCTGTCCACGTGTGAAATTATAGCTAAAAAAGCTGGAATGCTTTCGTTAATCTGGCCTTCCGCTGCTAAAGTTTCGTCGACTTTAATTATAAACTTGGAAAACTGCTGCTTGTAAGGGATTAACCTCGTTAGTTATACTTAAAATGCCCTGCTCGAGCCAGCCGACAAACATATTACTGACAGAATACTTAACACAGACATTACTTAAATGCATCTGTCTAGATGAACGTGTGTTCTGTGGTATTACTGATGATTACGTACCACCTTCATTCACCTGATGTGTCTGTTTCCAAAGGGTGTGTGTGCGTGTGTGTGTGTGTGAACATTTCCCGTCTTGCCTCACTTAATGGAATCCACTAATCGAACTTCCGGCACCCTAAGGCAAAGGAGAGAGGGCGTTTCTCCTCAAGCCTGCCCCTCAAAACCCATCCTTGGGAGGAGGAGGGAGGTGAACGCCTCTCAAACCCACCCTTGGAAGGAGGAGGGAGGTGAACACCTCTCAAACCCATCCTTGGAAGGAGGAGGGAGGTGAACGCCTCTCAAACCCATCCTTAGAAGGAGGAGGGAGGTGAACGCCTCTCAAACCCATCCTTGGAGGAAGGAGGCGAACGCTCGCCGTCAACACTTGTTTGGAAGACAATATTAACTTTAACGTCTTCACCTATCCCAAGTTAACGAGAGACTGCTCCACAGCTCTGGAGATGTTAATGAGATTTTTACTCTTTTTACGATGCGAACCAGACGTGAATTACACTCCGCCGGAACGGTCTGGTCTCTTCATTTGATAAAGACGTACTGAAATGATAGCAGGGGTACACTGGAACGTCTTAATAAGAGCGGGGGTACACTGGAACGTCTCAATAAAGAGCAGGGGTACACTGGAACGTCTAAATGAGAGCAGCGGTACACTGGAACGTTCAAATGATAGCAAGAGTTCACTGGAGTGTTTAAAAGATAGAGGGGTACACTGGAACGTCTTAATGATAGCAGGGGTACACTGGAGAGCCTAAAATTATAGAAGAGGTATACCACAATGTCTAAATGATAGCGGAGGGGTACACTCGAAACGTCTAAATTATAGCACGGGTGAACCGAAACGTCTTGAATGACTGACAGGGAACACCGGAGCGTGTACAGATGTCTGGGAAACTGGAGGAGGCGAGGCCGGAGGAGGGGGGAAGCAGCACCTCCACTAAGTACAAACTCCAAGAGAAAGAGGGACTGGGAGCCATGATGACTACTTGTCAGATTGCAAATAGATGTGATAATATCAACACAAACCAGTTTTTGCCTTGCGTCAGCCGTATGCCACCAAAGGCCGCAAGAAGACGAACAAAAATATATATAAGAAAAATCAGAGAAGCAGAACAAGGAAGTGTTCAGGAGCCCCACTAGAAAGTACCTCTACGACCAAGTGACTGCACACATCTGGGATGGAACTCGTGGAGGGGGGAGAGAGAGTGTGTATGGTGAAAGCACAGAGAAATTTAAAAGGCTTTTACGACAGAACTACAACAGTAAAGTAACTGCGGCACTGAGAGAGAGAGAGAATCACCCCAGCACGTACACAACACGCAATTACATTCCACGTAATTACACGAGTCCACGTGCACACACACACACACACACACACACACACACACGGCAAGATCCGATGGGTCGTCTCCGGCAGGAGGAGCGATTGATCCCAATCTCTCCACACGTGACCACCATAAGTCCTGCAAGGCAACTGAACATTACCCTCCACCAACGGTTGCCCTACTTTCTCGCTCTCTCTCTCTCTCTCTCCCCCTCCTGTGCTACCTGCATAGCGGGATACACAGATGCAACTTTCAGCTGCGTCTCTCAAGTACATATCCTTCCCTGTGGTCCTCCCAAGTGCAAACGATTATTAAGTGCGCCACAGTACCAAACTCCTACATATTGCTCACCCAGGCTACGTGCGTCTTCTGTACACTCCAATTCTCTCTGCATCACATCATCTGCAACTTCTGCAGCTGTGCAATACACATCCTCACGTAGGCCCCTACCTTCTCTGGGTCACACCCGCGGCGCCTGTGTCATTCAAACACTGTCTGTCATCCCCGTGATCAGCAGCTATCTCTAAACACCGGTATCCGTCACTTCCTCTGGTACAAGTACTCCTTAGGCTTGATAATACTCATAACCCCTCTTTGTGTTTATCTTGAGCGTTCAAGTTCCAGGTGAAAGTTGTGGAGATCAAAGCTGAAGCCTAGCCAATGCTTCCCCACGAGTTCAGACGCTGTCCAGTCGCAAAGCTGAGCCTGACTTCACACAACGAGCAAATATAGGAGGAATATAAACGTGCTAGCTTTGAGGGGACACTTAGTATCCGTGGCTTGAGGATATACTAATATGACGATCAATTCCAAACTGGTAAAAGAGACATAAAATATGAGGGTATGGGAGAGAGAGAGAGAGAGAGAGAGAGAGAGAGAGAGAGAGAGAGAGAGGGAGAGAGAGATGTTTATATCTACCACCTGCAGGCACGTACTGCGGCTGGGTTCACGCCACCGTATGCCACGCCTCCCACCTCCAACGTGCCACCACATGCCACACACAACAGATGAAGGAACGGTTGGGAGTACGTGCGAAGGACAGATCAACAGGAGACATGATCATCTATGATGAGGTTATCTCGCGCCATAACTTTAACTGTGGTAGGAACACGGCACCACTGCAGGAGGCGTGGATGGTACACGCCCCCAAACAGTACCTGCCATCACCACCCCACTGCGCCCCTAAGGGGTACCTACCATCCCAGTGGTACCATCACAGCACCGCCCACCACACACCGTATGTACTTCCTGAGGCAGACGAATGAATCGTGGACCCGGGATGTGTTGGGAGGTGCCAGACATGCTCGTAACATTATTACCTTTGAGCCAGCCTAGCCTTTGACCTCATCCTGAAGGGTCAGGTCACAGGGCACGCCTTCAGTATCCAAAGGTCATACCGTCGTGCTCAAGCATCGTACCGTTGCGCTCAAGCATCGTAACGTCGTCCTCAAGCATTGTATCGTCGTCCTCAATCATCGTACCGTCGTGCTCAAGAATCGTAGCGTCGTGCTCAAGCATCGTACCGTCGTGCTCAAGCATCGCACCGTCGTGCTCAAGCATCGTACCGTCGTGCTCAACC
>JAYMFT010415099.1:0-17982 GCA_038088735.1 Panulirus argus | reverse complement strand
TATATGTGTGTGTGTGTGTGTGTGTGTGTGTGTGTGTGTGTGTGTGTGTGTGTGTGTGTGTGTGTGTGTGTGTTTAAGATAAAGTTATGAAAACATTTGAATTGTCTGATTAAAGTTTTCAGATTGTATTAGTGAGATGGCCATTTCCTGGACTACATTTTTCTTTCTAGTCACACCCCTTCACTTCCAGTCTTCTTCTGTTGGTTTCTCTAAGCCCTTAGTGACTTATCGACTACATCAAACTCGCCAGCACCTCGCACTGCCGGATCCATCATGTTTAGTCTCGCTTATTTGACGTCGCGGGGCCCCAAGGGCATCTCTCACTATCGACAGATCAACACAGTCAAACTCCAAAAATACCTGCATTGCCTCAGACCAACAACTCGTTATTCTGCTGTGGTATCAAGACGCATTTAACCCCTCTTGCAGGACGCCTGTTAAACTGAAGGTGTGTGTGTGTGTGTGTGTGTGTGTGTGTCCAGCCGGAATGTTCTCCGTCGTATGATAAGTTGCCGCAGCCATCGTGGTGATAAACGGCGTACTAATGTTCATGACGTCCCATGTGGTCTCATGGTAGTGAAAAATCTTAATGCAAATCTGGGTTCTGCGAAGCGATGGTGGTCCGCTCGTGTGTGTGTGTGTGTGTGTGGGTGTGTGTGCGTGTGTGTGTGTGGTGGGCCGCGACTGCGTGGACCACAAAACATTGTGATACCCGATAACTGGCCTATCAAATCCATTCCTATCACGACCTCAGTTCGTGAACCACTACCCTCGTTAATGTACATCGAGAAAGGAAGCAATGTTTTATGCTCTAGCTTCTCTCTCGATCTGGTCCTCGTCGGTTCCTCTAAAGTGGCTTTTTACAAATGATTCTTGAGCAAACTTATGCGGAGCACTGATAAAAAAAAAAGGCAGAGGAGGTTCAGTTATCAACCACTTTTTCCCCCCCTTTCTTAAGTTCCCTTCTTTCTTATCTGTTCTTGAATTTACCTTTCGTCCTACGTTGTGAGTTCGCATGCTTTTGCGATGCTGACTTCGGATTCCGAGGGCCTGAGGGTGAGCAGATGAGGAGATACAAATGGGAGGCATGAAAGAACACAAATAAAAAGTATATAAAAAAGATTGTAAGAACAAGTACCACTCAAACGACCATTACGCCCGGACTATGTACGATTTTGTGATACAATTTTAACCTCCCCCCAAAAAAAGAAAAAAATCCGTTGGGTATATTCCATCGAACATTAGATTGTGAGTTTTTGTAGACAATGCCGAAGAGAATGCGGGGGACGAAGGCTAAGAAAAATATACAGGTTTTTGCAACATTCATTCCTGTTCTGCTAGATACATGACAACTAATGTAGAAAATATCCTTATATTAAGGCTCATTGGCCGTGTTACTCGTGTTCCTACTCCAAGCGGAATATAATTCCTTGGATTAAGGAGACAACATCTTCTTGTTTGATTACTGCAGCTGGGTAACTTGACGCAAACGCTACGATTATATTCGCGACATAATTTCCCTCCAGCTCATATCCTTCTCCTTCCTGTTGCAGTGTACAGCGAGTAATACGTTCAATCTCTATACTGATTACGATCTTGGCAGTTTACTGCCTCACATTGTCATAAATGATAAGCAAACCCATGTTCCTCCCGTCTGGTATACTTTCCCCGGGTCACTTCGTAAACTCCTGAGAAACATACTTTTAGCATTTTCTCAACTCTTGGCTTCTTTTCAGCTCCTAACGCAGGATCCCTGACTGCTAAACGCGCCTCCTGGACTCTTATTTCCTGAATCTTCCCAGCTTCTGGAGTTACTGGAAGCTTCTTATCTCCTGAGGTACATTTCTTGAGGCAATATTTTAGCCTCGGGACCTCTCCTTCACAGTCCTTAATCACGGGAGACATCTTCCTCTGCTGTCTCTTAGTTTCAGGAGCGCTTCCTTTCTTACGCTCTTTCGAGCTCCTCAAGTACCTTCATTAGCTTCTTTCTTTTGCCTTCAAAACGTACCTCCCTTAGCTTATCCTCATATCTGGAGCACCGTCCACTCCTAGCGTACCCTTCCTCACGTACTCATGGACTCCATTGCTAACTCCATTGGCTGAGATTCACTCAATACCGAACTGCCCGTCAACAGTGTTCAAGTATCGAAAGGGAGACTAAGCCTGGGCATAGAAGGTGACCTCTTGTCGTGACTCTGCTGCTCGTAGTTGTTGACAGTGATGCTCATTTGTTGTAACTGCAGCTGACAGGTATAACTGTTGCTGTTAGAGATACCGATATTGTTGACGACAGTGATTATGATAAAAGTTGTAGATGATTATGACGATAAATGATGATACCGACAAAGTGAACATTTTGAGAATAATGATAATAATGATAATAATGATAATAATAACAATAGTAATAATGATAATAATAATAAAATAATAATAATAATAATAATAATAATAATAATAATGATAATGATAATTATGGTAGTAATAATAATGATGATAACAATTTTGATAATAACAACAATCATAAGAATAATGATGATATTAATATTGATAATAATATTAATGATAATAATGATAATGATAATAATTATTACTATAATAACGATAATAATAATAACAGTAATAATAATAGTAATGATAATAATAATAATGACAATAATAATAACAATAATTATAATAATAATAATAATAATAATGATAATAATAATAATGATAATAATAATACTGTGCGTAAAGAACAAATTATATACAACCATTTTGCTTCATTAAAAATGAATCATTGAACCTGTTGCTTCTGATATTAGTGGACTGTTACTATTATTATGGTTGTTAATCTTCTGGACAGTAATAGTTCTGCTTCTAGCATTCCTAATGTTGCAAATACTAACATCAATATCATCGCTGTCCTTAGCCATGATGTGCTAACTCCGGCTGCAGGTGTTCCACACACTACATCTACTCAAATTACTGACGTTACTAGTAACGCTAGATACGTTATCAACTTTTCTACCGATATCTTTAATGGTATCTGTTAAGTGATTATCAGTCTTAGTATCATAAGTTACTGGATGCTGCTCTCGCTCACATCGCTACTCTTCAGCTGTTTGTATTGACGGCATTGCAAATTCTTTACTTTTACGATACTGGATCCCATTACAGAGAGAAGTCCTCGTCGAGTCCATGTCTTGATTCAGTAAGAGAAGGAAAACAAAAGAGCGGATTAGAAAGAGAGTGATGGTAACGTAAGAAAAAAATAAGAGCAAATGTAGTATGCAAATAAAGGAAAGATCTAACGATGATATCGGTGAAGCAGTGTTGTCCCCTCTCTGAAACACGCTTTCTAACTCTTCATCATCCGTCTGAGGAACCTCATGCTCAGCTAAGACCAGGTGAGACTCGTAACTCAAAATACGATGTTTCATTTGACATTCTCGTCTCGGAGAAGGGAAAGTCGGTCACACAAGGATGATGTACACCGAAGACTCATAAATACGTCACAGGCGATGCTGATACTGTTTCTACGTTATAATGACGACTTGAATATCATGCGAGGAACGACTCCTATAACAGATATTCTGAGAAGGGACTTTTACTCACAGCAGTTATAAAAGCCACAAGATTTTTACCACAAGCATGATTTTAAGGACTGATAACATCTAATTAAACAGTCGTTTGGTATACTTATGATCAAGAGGGAGCTATGAATCTAACACAGATTGTATAGCGAAAGAAAAAAGACCGATCGTGTAGGTTGTCTCGACTGAAGGAGCGGGTGGTCCACAGGGTGTTGTTGATCAGCGCTCCCCTTGGGTCGTCCCTGCAACTGAGAGGGTATCCAGCTGTGTCTGACCTCCTGCCGCTGACCCGCTGCTTCTCTCCCACACTGCCGGAGAGGCGTGAATCCCACAACTCCCGAGGTGAGTCAAGACCTCCCAAAGACCGGCAGAGCCGGCTTGCTCTTTCTTGCCCTGACGGAGAGAAGTGAGTGTCTTGCTGCCGCGTTATCTAGTTGTCCCACAACCTCACCTCTCTCCTCATGAGTCCGGAGGGATCTCTACTTATGATCTCTCCCACACTGTAGATGCGAATCCGTTGATCCGTCAACACTTCAAGAGCTCTGAAGTCTAGCTGACCTTATGTTCCCCCCATGCACTGTGCCTCTTGGATTGTCTTCTGTTTCCCCGCCGTCTCACCTCGACATCTGGAAACTGGTTGAATCGGCTTTCTCCCACTTTTTCGTAAATGCAACATCTCGATTTTCTCTTCCTGTAGGATCAGCTTCGGTCTCCTTCGGCGTCGAGAGGGCGATGCTCGTTTCTCCTTCGCTCTGTAATGATGATCCACCTCTTCCATTGGCGCTGAGCAGGACTAATTTTGCTCAACAGGAACAATTTTGCTCAGCAAGACCGATTCTTCTCTCCCACGTCGTCATGAGGTCATATTTCTCTTAACCTGCACCCTGTCTTGACCTTCTTTCCTCTACGTCACTAAACGTGGCAGGACCCACTTCTCTCTCCCATCCTGCCGTGGTAGAGCGAATCCCGAGTTCCCACTCTGCTGCAAGCACCCCTCCCTCGACCTGAGCAAAATCCACTGTTCTCTACCAAAGTGTCTAACGGACGTGTTTCCCTCGTTCGTGTTCTTTTATATGACCCTGTAGAACCCGGCAGAACCCGCCGCCTTCTCCCACACAGCTCCCTGAGCCCTGCATGACTGTTCTCTGCCAACATAGCCGAAAGAAAATGAGTCCCTAGCAACTGCGTTTTGATTGCACTCCCGTCACCCGGCAGTGCTTAGTCTTCTCTCCAATACTACAGGTAGGCTTTATGTCCCAACATTCCCGAGTTCTTCTACTACGAGCCTTCGGCTTAAATACCAATAAGAAACGGCTACTCTTTTCCAGAGTACCTTAGATGGGTGAACGACTTCTATCTGCCATGAACTTACTTACCCTCACCATGAGTCCATCTGGGCCCATTACTCTTCCATAATACCATAGCAGCGTGAGTGAATTGTTCCCATTCCTTGTCACGTTGCCTCTGGAGCCTGGCTTTTTTACATCTACGTTGCCGTAAAAGGCTTGGCTTCCTCCGTCTTTCGGCGTGTTATGTCAACCCCGCAACCAGTCATAGCATCCCCCTCCCACAACTCCCGCACATGGGTGCGTAGCAACACCCGCTCCTCGTATCTTTAATGATTTAGGGAGGTTGTGCCCTTGCTCCTGCGCCCTGTCACAGTCCTCTGTATCAGTGAAGAGCATATTCGTCAGCTGAGTTGGTTCCACGCCTTCCCGCCAAAGTCCTGCTGCCTTTGCGTCATCGGGCGGCTCTATCGTTTGGGACCCACTACCTGGAGACACGAGTCAGTCATTTCCACGCCCTTTCGTCTCAATATCCAGCCAATCCAAGGCAGGACCTACTTACTGTTCCTTCCAACAGTGAAATGAGGATAGGTTGTCACTGACGCTTGCGTCCTGATGTCATCCTTTCTCCTGCCCAAGCTGCCTCCCTTAATCCCAGCATTATCCTATGCTCTCTCCCCCAACACTGTCGTAAAAGGTCCCGAGTCCTTTACTCCTGGGTCCTGACACGGCCCCCGTCGAGCTCTGCGGGGCCAGGACACGTCCCCTGCCGGGCCTCCTCAGGCACGGTTCACCCTTCACACTACTCCAAGAAAACACCGAGAGGAAAGACAGGAAACATTCTCAATATTGATATTTCTTTCTTGCATTTTGCTTTCGCTTTCTAGGGACTTATTTTTCCTACTACTTCTATTTCTTCTCGTCCCTCTTTCCCCTGGGCATGTGGTCACGAATTATAACGTAACTAGACGTAACGCACAAGAAAACAGAACGACAGACGAAAAAAGAACTTCATACCCACCGGCAACTTATAAGTATAAAGTTTGTCAACAAATAGATTCTCTTACGCACCCCAGATGGTACTGACACAACTCTCTCCCCTGGAAGCAACATCACTATATACTCCCCAGATGGTACAGGCACTGTTCACAGATTTAGAATATTAATGATTTCGACGGACATCTTAAATGATCTTCCTCTTCTGCTTCTGTATATTCTTCTATTCTACTATCTCTTTCTCTATTCTGTACGTTAGATCAATAATGAAACACGGCAGGAAAATCGCTCGTCTTTTCACCAATAACCGTGATTAGTTTCTTCCCTTGCTTCAGTGCCTGTCTTTCATGAATTTCTTTAAGATTACCGCAAGATATGTTCAAATTTCCATAATCTTCAATGGTATTTTCCCGTGCACGATGGTTATGAAATGTCATATCATCAGGACCCGTTTCCTAATCTGGAGGTCCTAAGATCCTTTCATCAATCTGAGTCAAATTTAACGTCCAACTCTAAGCAACTAGAGGTTAGCCATAAACTGTTTCATAGCGATTAAGAGTAACATGATCTGCAGTACAGTAGACCAAGACGGGTTTCATGAACCAGGGAGAAGAAGTTCACGATGGAATGAATTCGTTGTGGTAAATCTACCTTCATCGCAGTCACCGCAAGCAAACGGGGCGCGGTAACAGGACTTGGTTCCGTTGCCTTTGGCAAGGGCGTGTTTCAGGGGCGTCCAGCAGACGGAAGTATAGCAGGCGGTGGTAATTGGTTTTAGAAGGGGAGAGGAGAGGTCTTAACTAATGAATGATTCTGTTGATGAGGTAAAAATGTTCGTTGTTTATGGATCATAGACCAAAGAGTAAAACAGTACTTACCGTTAGGTGCTGTTGATGAGGTCAATATGCTCGTTCTTTATAGAGCGTAGGCAACAGAGGAAAACAGTACTCACCGTTGGGCTGAGCGTGTAGAACTGCATCGACGACCTCCATCGTCCTGCTGGATAACAATAAACAAAACTGAGTCAGAAGATTCCAACTGACTAAACAACTGCCAGCAAAAGAATAAAGAAACTCATCATGAAATATGGCACGTAGCAGCGATAGGACATATATTCCTTTAAGAAATTATTCGATTTAAACCACACAATTTCTTATTAGTTGTATATACTTTCAACTTTGTTTCCAGGACAGTTATATATCAGACCACCACTTCTTAAGGGATGTAATGTGGGTGTAAGGTTAATATAGAAGGATCGGACAAAGATAAGGTGAAGTGTTACGTTTAGCCTGGAGGTAGCGATGGGCTAATGTCTGAAGTTAGCGTTATGAGGGAATATTACGATTATACATGATGTCAGATTATAAATGATGTCAGAAGCTACTGAGGTGAAGTAACTCCATGTAATGACGTTTGGAGTTGATGTTGGAAGGTGATGTCAAAAGCTGGAGTTGGAATAAGAAGTCAGGTGATGAAATCACACCATGGGCTGGTGTCAGGGGATGATGTCAGAACTTGGTATTACTAGTTAGTGTTGGAAATCTGCGTTAGTTGGTGATTTCGAGTGCTGACGGAACCAAGTTATGAGAGACGTCAGCAAGCAATGCCAAGGGTGGTCACAAAGAGGTGAAGTCGTGTGGTGATTCCAAGTGACGGGTGTAACTGGGGTTATGTTAGCAAGTGACTCAAGGAAATAACATCACCAGATGGTATAAGACAATAAAGTCAAGAGGACAACAGGGGTTGGAAAGGCGAAGTGGATAGGGGTCTTGTTACCACCACTCTCATATCCTTCAGATTAGTGTTGAGGGAACTGCATCAGGCTCGCATGACTAGCAAACATCTGTTACCTGAGACGTGATCAAATCAAACAGTAGTTAAACTTCTGAGCCGTACGTGTAGCTGCTACTCGTATGTGAGGACACCTTGCATTTAAGTGTACAACAAAATCTATTGAATGGATTCATTTATAAAGGTTCTCGATCCTTTATGAATCACGCTGTTGAAGCAGTTAATCATAATGAAAAGTATAATGAAGGGGACTTGAGATGTGAAACTACCCAGATGCCCTATGCGCCAGGTGCAATTCTCAGAGCACAAGTGATGTAAAGTGTTTCGATATTCAACTGCAAATTTACCTTCTGTGACCCTCAGCTCCGAGAGAATAAACATTCACACCTGCTTCACCATAAATGTTTCTCCCTCGGACGTGTAAACGTATATTTACCGCTGTTTCACGCCTGGTCCTCTTACGATTTTCCCAACGGGCAACCACCAGCTTTACACCTACCCAGTACGTGACCGACGTCTCGTTTTTTAATCAGATATGAAGAATACGACTTGAGGTTCATCCGACTGGTTAGTCATGGGGTTATTTCTTGTTTCACAGTTGCGCAGAATTCTCTTGCCTTTTTTCCCTGTACGTCACGCCATAAAACCATTAGGAATTTCTCTGCTCACTCTCCAGTATTGTCATGTTCTCTACTAACCGTAACTGTTTACTAGTTTTCAGTAGACAAGTCAGTTAACATAGGACTGACGAGTGGTTACCAAACTGCTATTTCAGGGGGACCGAAGAATTAATATGATATAAGGCTGAAGACTGGATTAATCTGTGGTCCTGACGAGTTGACCAGAGCATTGGTTAGAGTTGAAAATATCATGGGATGACGCGAAACAAACTGATGATTGGACCGTAGAGACCATACTATGGGATAACGCTAAACACCAGCTTTGGACCATAGCTTCAGCTTACCATTAGACCAGAGAACGGCAAGACGAGTGGACCACAACACGTTTCGAGAGGACCATAGCGCAAACTAACGAGAGGACCATACCATGGGCTGGCGAGTGGACCAAAGCACAGACTGACGGGAGGACCACAAGCACAGACTGACGGGAGGACCACCAGCCACCTTTATGGTGATGACTGGAGGAAAGGCTCTGTTTGCCTGTGGTCTTCTCCCTGACGGCCGTGAACCTCTCAGCTGGACGCCAAAACACCTTTCGCCTTACAGCTTGACACTATCTTTTATTTCTGTTTCCCACACCGAGACTCTTTTATGTTACAAATAACTGTACTGAGATCAGATGCCATGCGAATGTAAGGCACAGAAGGTGAATAAATGAGCATTACGTGGTTGTGTTGTCTGCCGCTATCAAATATATGGTTAAGACGACCCATTGACAAATCAAAGCAACTGAAACAATAAACACAGTTATTTCTTTTGGGGTATTTCAGTTCTCCCCTTTATTCTCTGTAATTGCGACTCTACCACAAGCTGCATGCTTGTGTGCACACAGACCACCTCACATTGATAGAAACAGAGTAGGTGTTTGACATTTGCAAATATACTATTCGTAAAACGAACAAAAGCATTTCTAAATCCACAAGATAATCTTTGATGCAGGCACCGAAAACATTGATACAAGTACAAAGTCCGTAGCGTAAAGAAATGCAAGGCACTTTACTGAAATATTGGCGAAGCTTTTGGAAACAAAGAAGACGAAGGAATCCTAGATAAGGGAGCTTCGAGTATTCTGAACATAAGAATTTGCAAAGCCAGGGAAAATAATGAAATGCAAAGAACATGGACGTCTACTTGCTAGGATCTATTAGGATATTACTTAAGAATATCAAAATTTTAAGATCCCATACAACTGCCATAAACAGTTACCGTGCAGAGCAAAGATAAGGCCTGAAAATGACGCCCTCCTGAATTCCCCTAACCAGCATTTGTGTGAATGAAAGCTGGTTCTACAAAAGTTGCCAAGAGGTCTCATGTTGTGAGGGGTTGTGATCTGGCTGGACATTCTGACCGCCTCCTGAATTCAACCTTACAGTAAGTAACTATGTGTGGTGGCCTACAGGTAGTGGAAGCTAGAAGAATTAGCTTTACGAAAGGAGCACAATCATTCAGATAAGATGAAGTTTATGAAAAAATAAGAGGATGATGTGATATAAGAGCAGGAGAAATTTTATATCCAGAAGACTCAGACATATTAACATTATAGTCATACTTATTAAAAAGAGAAAAAGGAAGCTGACTGAAGAAGGATGAATGACGTGAAAATTAGAGATGAAGGAAAAGAGTGGAAACACAAATAAGATATAAAAAGATGCCACATTAGAAAAGATCCTCTTTCTTAGAGATGAAAAGCTTAGTGAGTGAGCTATCTCTCTCTCATCCCTGGACACTGGCGGTAAACATATGGAGGCTGGCCTGACCACAGGTCCTGGGTGCGACTACCAAACCAGTAATCTGACGACATTCGCAAGAAAGGAAGGACGTACCGACTGGTTACTCTGCCTGCAAAGAGCAATGCAAGAGTCACTCTAACGGCAGTATTATACAGGGATAAACCGTATAAATTTTGCGTTTTAGTTTAAGGGAAGAGAGAGAGTGGGAGATGGGAAGCATGAAAAATAGAGAAGCATCAGGTGTGAAGAAATGGATGATGAGAAGAAATGTCAGAAAATTGAAAGTATGAAACATGAATGAGTGAACAGGCAGCTGATAGATGAAAAAGGTAACTCACTTTGGAGCAGATAAGTCTGAATTAGTGAAAAGACTAGTATAACCTAATGAGTAAAACAATAGCGTGTGTATGCCTCATGAATCCCATAAAGAGAGGGCGACACAGAAACTGAATAAGAGTTATGTTGCCAGTCTGATGGTGACTGGCTTTTACAAAGAGTTGTCAAGAGTCTTTCGATGATATTTCATGTTGGTTCGAGAGACCTAATGAGCCGTCCATCAATGCTAGCTAAAAGGTACATCAGTATCTGGGACCCTTTTCAAATTACCCACTTCAAACTGGGTGAATGATTTAAATGGGGCTTCAGTTCTGAGACATGAGATAATATTTTCGAAATAACTGGTGAGTATGATAGAATTCAAAGGAAACTGGCGAGACTCTCCTCATGATAAAATTTGGACACAAGAGAACGGTTCCCTGTACAGCCTTTCATTTAAGGCTGTGTATTTCCAGGCACTTACAGCTCTTGCCAGACTCTAGGCCACGGGGTATCCACACTTTTTCCCACGTAAAATTCTCTGTCTTATACTTAATATCCCACGGATTCCCATCAAGCTCTCGCGGCACCCGGTTAAAAAAAAGCCTCGTTCCAGGCCAATCACCCTGTGCCGACCCTAACACCAAGTCTTGGGCTACCTTCAGGACCTCACGGCGTACATTTCTTGCCCTATTCTGGACCAGCCTTCAGGTTAAGAGCAATTTCTTTTTTTCCGCTATGACTTAAGAACGCTCCTGAAGACTGTCCACAAAGAGGGAGTAATTTGATGCAATTACACCACTAGCAAAAAGGATTTTAATTAGGACAGGAAAAATAAGGCAGCTTGGTGGAAAAATGCACTTAGCCAAAACGTTCGACAGGATAATCGTGTATAAAACACCAGTTCCGGGTATGAATCCAATGTTTCACAGTATACAAAGGCAGGGGCGTTATTGTGTACCGTCGATTCAGTCCAGCACACAATAGGTCGTTAGACGAGTTTCCACCGGAGGATGTGCTGTTATAGGAGGATGAGGAGAAAGAAGGAATAATCGAGAGGCAAGGAATGTGTAGCTAATGGCCATCTAAAAGGTCGTCTACCCTGGAAGCAGACGCGGTTACAGGAAAAAAGCGTTGCTTCATTGTTCTACTTAAAGTCGTGAAATCTCTCTTGCCCGCGACTCGTCTGTCCAGGAGACTCAGCCCTTTCCCTCCAGCGTCCTGTCTAAGTATCTCTCGTGAGTCCTGTGATTATTCTCAAGTACAGGTAATTCATTTCTTGCGTATGCCTGAAGCGGGGCAGGTTAGTAATGTATTACAAATCAATGGAAGAAAAAATTGTATCACACTTGACAACTTTTTCACGAGTTGTCTACCAGATCCTCCTTGTCCGACGCCACAGCAGAACTATTCCAATGGCATGCGTGTCTTACAAACAAGGCGTTGGAAGGGTGCAGTGGCAGCAGGTATCCTCGATGACAAGAAGCGACAAAATGATAAACGAGCTGTTGGAAGTTGACCACGATGTAACAGGGGATTGGGAAGGAGTTGGGAGCATTATCCTAAGCTGCAGGAGGCAGAACACGACGAAGGTAAAAGGAGATAATAACGGTGGCAATGGTGGTGATGCTGAAGACTGTGGTGGGGGTAATGGTGGCGATGGAGAGGGGGCGGATGGGGGCGGGAGTGGTGCAAACGGCGGTGGTGGTGATGATGATATAGACGGCGTTGGAGATGGTCGTGAGGGAAGTGATGGAGACGTTATTAGGGCCAAAGCAATCAAGCCAGCGCATTATTGGTTCATGTCAACATATTGTGCTTTTGCCAGTCTTGGTCGCTTTGATCAGCTACTGGAAAATATACACCATGGAGGATTTGGTTACAGGTCACCTATGATATTACTCTGTTAAAATCCTTCAGCTGCTATAGGAAACTTGTCATTAATAACCCAGACCTGCAGGTTACGTCGCGATGGTGTATATGTTAGCCTATTGATTAAAGTGCTCTGAAGAAAGTAACGTTGACCATTGTATCTTAAAGGAGAGGTAACCTCGAGTCTTCTGTTGTACACTAGTCAAGACAAACTCGAGTCTTCTGCTGTATCCTAACCTAGACAAACTCGAATCTTGAGTCTGTTGGATATTTAAGCCATTCATCTAGCATTTTCTTGTTTCTATTTTTAGAAAGTGAAAACGCAGTGCTCCTGCCCCTGTTAGTCGCCTCTCTTACTACATATAAGAGATTCGGGGGTAAAATGCTACCTCCCTCCCTCTCTCCAAGCAAGAGAGTGGACGGGTTGGGAATGAAATGCCTAAGAACGATATGCGGTGTGAGGTGGGTTGATCATGTAAGGAATGAGAGTGTGAGTGAGAGGTGTGGCTAGACGTATTCCGACAGAGAGCTGACCAAGACGCAGATCTCGAAGACGCTATCAGCAGTGCCAGATTATGAAGGGATTGACCTGGGTCATACAAAGAAAAGGTACCTCCCTATACAACGAGAACATCCTAAACAGTACATCTTCTTCAGTCAGCTGAGCTGAGCATATCTGTTAAGCCCCCATCGCACGGTCTCCGGAGCATCGCTTGTTCACTTGAACGCATGCCAGTGCTGGTGCGAGAGTAGTCAGACTGGTGCTTATGGAAAACTGAGCGACGTGTGACCAGGAGGCACAACGAAGTGTGTGTGTGTGTGTGTGTGTGTGTGTGTGTGTGTGTGCCTCCGTTAGCCCGTCTGTTTGCTTAATCTTTAATGTTCTTAGAGGGACAGTTTTAAAGACGGTTGTATATGCAGACATATACTAACGTACTTAAAGAAGTAACCGTACATGTAGTCACTGACACTCTTGAACATCAGTCTAGTTTATCTGGTCAGTTAATGGTTATACTGTGAGCAGCTAAGAAAGCTTCAGCAAAGAATTCATGTTACTTTTCTGTTATCCATCTTGTGAAGATGAGTATCAACATGGGAGAATTTTAAAAGCTCCATTGATTTCAAGAAGCAATGTAGAAATGTCTATGTACCGTCGTTACATGTTAAGCTTCCATCGGTCATGTAGTCTCATGACCTCTTTTACGGGGCTCCATCAGCTCTAAGGCTGCGCTACAATCAGCGGCAGTGAAAGGACGGACTCCCTTGGGGATGAGAAGTTCTTCGAGGAGATTGCGCTCCTTTTGGTCCATTGACGAAGATGCAACCTCTCAAAAGGTGACTTCTTAATCACGGTGAAGCGTCACTCAGGCTGGGGTCCGCTGACACACTCTGCATGATGAAGACATTATCTGTTCTCTTGCATCATCCTTAGCTTCCAAGGCATTAGTGGCTGGCTGCATCACGCCTCTCCGGCGTCTTGAACACGGTAGCACTAAAACGTCGCAGACGTATTCTAGGATCCCTTGTTTCAAGGGACACAGAATAATTGCAGACTGGTGTGTAATGGAGGTTACACGAGTATTAGGGTACTTAGAGCTACGACCATAAAAGTGTCATTCAGAGTTTATGTACCGAAGATAACACATGGCATTCCAGGGGAGCAAGATAAGATTGGCTCGTGCACTACATATATATATATCTGTGTTTTTATTCCCCTCATTGCCTTCGGTTCAACATGACATCTGCCTAAATGGAATGAGTCTTGCTTGATTACAAAGCTCCAAATGTATTATACTCTGACCAGTCATCTCTTACAGGATTTGAAGCACCTTTGAATTACACTGGCTTCCCCTGGCCTTTATATAAAAACGATGGCATTGAAATGCTTTCTCTAAACGGTTTTCCTATCAACTGTGAAAAGGATACTTAGTATGTTGTCGAAGCATGTGGTATGCAGGTTAATCTTAATCGACACAAGGCAAATCATACGCCTCACTTTATGCGGCTTCCTCAGAAGGCGGCTTGCATGTGCGTCGTAATGCTGCTATGCTTATAATAAAGTCATCTTCAGTCATGTTGTCCACAACATTATGACCAGGAGCTTTCACCTTAATTCTGTAGTGGATAACAATGACATAAGTAGTCCTAAGAACATGGATAACATATCGTGATACTTTGTAATCTCCAGCATAGTTTATCTCTCGGGAAGACGAATATTGCGATAAATGTCCTCTGCTGCCGGTGGGGCACCTGACGAGGCTACCACCCGCAGGTGGGCCTCCACGCCACAGCGACGCGAATTGTCGTGATATTGCCTGACGCGGAGTGACACTGGCCTTGTATCACCCGAAGCCACTCTGCGTTGCTCACCTTCTCCTGTGCTGCCCTGAACCTGTTACTGAACATCCAGTAAATCCTCCATCTGATGCATTAAATTTCTTCTCTAAGGCATTAAAGTCCTTCGCATGAGGCAATAGATTATCCACGAGTTTGAGACACAGTCGGTGTTTATTGTGAAAATCTTTTTCTAAAGTTGATTAAGAAAGGGGTAGAATTCAGTTGAATTTGCCTCATTCTGTTTTCATTGATTCACATTTGTGCGTCCTTTATTGATGGCAATTTTTTCATGCTGGTGTTAGTGGTTATATCTCATCTTAATCTGGGAAGTTAGACGTTTGACGAATTTCATTCTTGATTCTTTGTATCGTCGCATAATTTCCAGTTATATTCTTCTTTCGTATATATAATCTTTTCTTCTACCTCTTTCTGATCGTTCTCCTTTTTCGTTTTTGCCAGCAGTCTTACCACTTTGGAATGAACCCATCTGACACGACCAGAGAAGTTAAACAGCATTAGATCTGGTTAGTACTTCGACTGGAGACTATCTGGTAACACCAGATATTGAGAGGTACTCGCTAGCCTTGCACCGTTGGCTAATTCTCGTCATACATATTCATACACACTTTATATATTTCATGCATAATTTATCTGTCCAATGTTCTCAAAAAAATTTGTCTTATTTTCAAATGTAATTCATTATAGGCCAGTGAAAATATGGTGAGTATCGCCCGGAACTTACTTCAGAAGTAATATCACGTAGCACTTAGTACTTCTGTAACAGCTGTAGTGTTGAAGCATACGTGAAGTACAAGCTTAAGAAACGTCAAAATTGCCCCCTGCAGATAACAGTTTTATTTCAATCTTCTCAGGACACACTAAGACCAATGTTTTCTCTCTGGTTTCTAAGCCAAATGACACCCTCAGGAAACTTTCTCCTGTTCTTTACTTTCTCCTGTTCTTTCCTTGCCATGCACTCCATGGACTTTCTGCATGCAGTCTTAAGTATGCATGTGCTAGGCCTTAACCATACTGCCTCCTGCTGCAGGCCACGGCGGGGTGAACCAGCTGGGCGGAGTGTTCGTGAACGGGCGTCCGCTCCCGGACATGGTTCGCCAGAGGATCGTGGAGCTGGCCCACAACGGCGTCCGCCCCTGCGACATCTCCCGCCAGCTCCGCGTCTCGCACGGATGCGTCTCCAAGATCCTCTCCAGGTACGTATCTTCAGTTGCGATCGTGGTCGTGGAAGAAGTATCGGTGGTGCTAAGAATGCAATGGTCTTAATCAAAGATTCATAAGATTAATGAAAGTGAGAGATAACTTGTTCAGCTGATGATAACACGACATAGATTCTGCAAGACCCGTTAGCGATAATCGTACTGTAAACAGTAACGGTAACTATGTAATGAAGTGAATATGGCCAGCATCTCTTGAGAACAATAGACAACAATGCAATACCACCATTTCTCTTCGTCCCTGTCTAAGCTCCCTTATACAGATATTCAGAAGCAAACCCTTTTCGTGCTGGGTACTGCTTTACACACACACACACACACACAAATCCTTATTATGTCACAGTCATTTCTGTCAATCTAAGGATATCTGTCTTCGGCTCCCTCTGTGTTGACACATCGCCTCGGATGAATTCTATCTTTTAAGACTCACGATAATCACAACCGAACAATGGCTTGCGCACCGTCGCGGGTCCCTCCACATATCATAAAAGCTGGAGGTTAAGCCCTCGGGAACTTATAGATTTTGTGTGCTTTTGAAATATAACAAGTTGACGTATACAGGATGCCAATTTCTTAAATGCTTCCGACCACATCTAAAGTATCGGTTAAAATGATAGAGATGATAGTATGCCTTTTACAAAGTCCATGGGAGTCGTAATTCCTAGATATTCAGACTAAGTATAAACCTATATGGATTCGATTATCGGTTTTTGAAATAGCGTACCTAAATTCAGCCTTGTAGATTTCAGTTGTAAAGAATAAATTCGGCTGCAGGGTTTTACGAGAGGAGTCCTCGTAACCAAGTCATTAGTCCATCAGCAATGGCGAGTATATTCTTGACGCTGATCCGATGTCTATTGATTTCACCCCATCTACAGCCTTTCGATAGATGTAACTGACAAAAGAAAAGTTACCGTTAGCACCTACCTCCTGTTATTACAGCTCAAAAAATAAGGAAATTCCTGTTTCATGAGAAAATAGCACACAAGAAACACAAAGAGACCAATAACCAACATGAATGAACAAATCGTGGATATTTGGGCAGAGAAACTAAGAGACTCATACAACAAATAAATCTCATTACGAAGCGTACGCTTTAGAAAATAGTAAGGGAACCCTAAGAAGTTTCATAGTAATGTTAGAAGCAAGAGAGACATTACCCAGGTAAATGGACCAATTCAGTAGATAATTAAGGAAAACAGTGACTCGCTTCAAGACAACAAAGCCATGGCAAAAATCCTAAATAATATTTTTGTTACTTGCAACCGCATTAGCAATTAAAAAATCACAGCTCATGTCCCTACGAGTCCAGTTCGTTAATAAGAGTGGAGAAGGTTGTGTAACATACTGACATAAAAGCTGAAGGAATGCAATCATCGCTGTCATCAATAAATGGAATAGATATAAACAAGACGGCAGGACCTGATCAGTTTAATCCGAGGATGATGAAAGAGGCGAAAAATGTGAAAGTAAAATCCCTTGACGACTCTTTTCAATAAGTCACATGCTACGAGGCAAGTTTCAGATGAATTGAAATGTGACAATGTAACACAGATATTTAAAAGAAAAGTAATAAGTCACTGTCCGGATATTATTGTCCAAATTAGCTTGAAACATCTGCAGTTGGAAAACGTGTGGAAATCAACGTCATTAGGGGCAAGATTCTAAGCCATCTAGAGGACCATCACTTGATAAACGGTTCTCAGCGTGGTTTCCGACGAAGTCTTTGATATCTGTTAAATCTGCATCACCACATAAGGTGAAAGTAAAGCAGATTATGTCATCTATTCAGATTTTCATAAAGCATTTGATAAAGTTCCGCATCAAAAAGGTTGTCCCGTGGTGTAGATGGGGGTCGTACTTCGGTGGTTATGAAATTGGTTTAGTGGCCGTAAATAAAATACGACCGAAAACGAATGAGTTCAAACAGCAACAGACCATTGCGAGGATGAGCACTCCTCGTTTAGCTGCTTCTTCTGTTCGTAATTTTAGAAACTGAGATACAAGAAGGAGAGGTTTTCCAGCTCCCGGGAGACTGGCTGCTTGTGTGCCCTCACCACTAGTTAGACCACGGAATACTCGGCAAGCTGTTGCGTCACATGATTATTGTGTGGCCATCGGCAACTCAAGAGTGTGCCGTTTTGATAACTGCTTCTTTCCCTACACGT
>JAYMFT010415088.1:0-17985 GCA_038088735.1 Panulirus argus | reverse complement strand
ATAGATAGATAGATAGATAGATAGATAGATTGATAGATAGATAGATAGATAGATAGATAGATAGATAGATAGATATATTCTGTCCTGTGAGCTATACCGATGGCTCTTCCGCTCGTCGTAAACGTGGCTCTGACAACAAACTGTGAGGCTGTCTGTGCCCCAGACGTGTAATGGGCGTTTGTGGCGATAAAAGGAAGATAAGAGAGGAAATCGAAGGAATAGATAAAGAAGTAGGAGGAAAGAAGAGGGAGAGAGAGATACGATGACAGCAAGAAGAAAAGTGGTATATTTAGGAAAAAAAAAAGAGAGAGAAGAATAAAAAAAAAAGAGAAAGAAGAATGAAAAAGGAGGGAATGATCCCGGCAAAGAACCGTGGAGCGAAATTTGAGAGGCGAGTGATCAAGGGAGACTATTCATCCGCTGCGGAAATTAGCGTCAGATCCTGAACCATAACGTAGCGGCTGCTGCCACCGGCCGGTAGCCGTTGGACCAGACCAGGGGAGGGGAAGGGAGACGGGGGAGGGCGGGGAGGTGGCGGCGGTGTTTCGGGAGCTTGGCGGGGTGAAATATCTCTCCCCAAATACAGACGACCGGGAAAATAACGATTCCGGACACCATTACCGCTCGGCAGGATCGTCACGAGGCGTGTTGACCACGACGGGATGATCGAGTGAAGTGGGGCGGCTGACCTCATTTCTACGGGGGGGGGGGGGGAACATTCCGGACCTGCAGGGTTCATACGCACGTTACAGAGTCTTTTCCCGGATTGGTGTGTATCGGGCGTTGATGTCAGACGGGCGCAGTTCCAGAGGTGTCAGGTTACACTCGTCCTCCAGGCTGATGAAGGTTCCAACATCCCTCCCTCACTCACTCTCATCACTGCGCATGTCAACACAGATTACATCTGTCTCTGGTTCGTCCGCAACGGCACCCACATCTGCCTCTTGTCTTCGCAACCCTTCATGTCTTTTTTTTTTTACATTTCCGTAGTGCTTCACATTTCCGCACGCCCCATCGCACCTCCAGTACAGAGGCAGTACAACCCATCCGACACACACACACCGGACATCAGACATACCACTAAACCCTCATCTCATCTGACCACACATCAGCCACGACAGACACCATCACCACCACACATCAGCCGGGACTGATCCCGCCACAGGAGGCTGTCGGCAGCAGCCGCCGTGGGGAAGTATGTACGATCGTCCAGAGTCGGGAGTGTTCAGAGTGGTGTCCGGAATCACCCTATGCTCTCTCCTTACGACAGGGCCGTTGGCTTCATTAGAAGCTAAGGAATCGCGCAGTACAACTACCCTTTCCATCCTCACTTACCGTATATACTTTCTTCCCTGTCTCTGCCCTTTTCTCATTTCATACGAGACCACACAGACATGGAAGAGCCCAACAAGTTTATGACCCCAGGGTTCCTGGCATCACAGGGTGCGAAGAATCACCAGACTCCACCGCCTGTCTCTGCTGCCAAGAAGAGGGTGCGAGGCTCCTCAAGCAATAGAGGTACCGCCCTCTAGTAAGACCCAGCCCGACTGAATGTTTCTGCCACTTTTTCCACTCATTTAACTAAGACTTTGGGGTCCTCCTGTTAACCATTCTTCAGGTGAACAACATCTGCCTTGCACCTCTCTCCTCATGCCTTGCTTTTCTGCCAGACTCAACTGTGATATTCTAACTCACGATTTCCACTTCGAAGGAGACGAGCGTTGTGCCTTCTTCCAGCACCAAGATGTCTGTTGCAACCCTCGGGGACCTTTTGATCTTTTCTCTTTAAGGGTCATTTGGCCACGGATTTACGTCTTAACTACCGCTGTCGTCCCGTTTACACTTACCCGCTCTCCTTACTTCGCTGACTTTACTACCACGTCAAGGCCGCAAGACCTTAACACGCTCTCATCACAAAGCTGATGTATCTCTCCTTAGAAATGTTACCATGCGCCATAGGAAGTAGTTAAAATCCTCTCACGGAGGTGGTGTGTGTGTGTGTGTGTTGGGAGGTAAGGAACCCTCACGTTTTCTATTGTTAACGGCTTGGAGCAAATTACCAGCCTTCTTACCTACGTCCCAGATCGCCAAGACCCCTTTCCTAACACCCATTTTCTTGCTCCTGATTGGTTCATTTGATCACACTCTTAGTAGCATCCTTTTCCTCCTTGTATCTCCTCCTCACGCTAACCCCCTCGATACACCAGCACTGGCACTCTAAATACTTGTTTTGAATGGACTAAATGACAAAATATTCTTGTGATTTCACCTCGGAAAGAATCCTGCCTCTCTCGGGCGATTCTTCTTATTACTGGAATGGAAGCATAAATATATCCCCATCTCCTCTAGCGCCGTCTCTCCTTATGATTGCTAGTTGAATCACGCATGTTGTGAGGCCATTCGTGTAAGGGGCCTAGCATAACGGCCCTGGAAAAGACTTTCCTTCCTCCGATTTGCATTAAGTTTTCATTTCCGAAGGAAGTGTGACAACCTTTCTTCTTCTTTCAGCGTTAAGTCTTTCTTCTTTCGACCAAAAATCCCTCTGACAACTTCCGCCGCATTACGTCTTCTTCTCTTTCTTTTCCCGTGACGTTATGGCCAACTCTGCTCATGATAAAGCAACTTTTCCTGCTTCTCCTTTATCCTCTAATCCTTCCTTGGACGGACCTGACATATCCTCACCCTCTGACGCACCTCTTACTAATCCTATGCCCCTCCCTATAGTCTCCCTTCGTTCAACCCAAGATGCACTTCTGTCTCTAAAGACAAGCAAGGCGCATGGACCAGATGGCATGCCTTCTCATAAGCTGAGGGAGTTTGCCTCTGAGCTTGCATTCATGTTTGTGCGTCTGTTTCCACTTCTGATGAAAAGTCTCACCTTTTCCTTTCTGGGAACACCCAAGATAAAGCGTGATCATTTTGACCCTTACAATCACTGTCCCATTCCTCTATATCCTACTATTTCCAAAGCCTTCGAATCTCTCTTCAACTTCCATTTCTTTAAGGAGAGTGAACTCAGTCTTCTCTCGGCTAGTCAGTATGGCTTTCTTAAGGCAAGATCCGCTGGTGGTATTTTTCTCGATCTTACTAATGTCTTGGTATTTCTTTCTTTCTGGAAGGCTTGGGGTATCCTCAGTTGTAGCCCTTGATGTATAGATAGCTTTTGACAGAGTGTGGCATTGAGGCCTGACTTCCAAGTTCGTCCTTTTGGACACTGGAGACGGACATTCCACGAATAGCCAGCCCCCCCCCCTCCTCCCTCTCCAAGAAAACCCCTGTCGACGAAATTCAATCTCTCGCCAGTTTCCTTAAACAACAGAAGTGTGGAGAAACGAATGTCAGGTTTCTCTTTCTCCCTCCCTCTCCCCCCCTCCCTCCCCACTCCTCCCCCTCACCCCGTCACCTCCCCCCCCCCCTCCCCTCCACACACACACACACACACACACACACATATTCAAACAACCATCATTATATTCCAACCCATTCACTACCTGACCCCCAACCCCACCCCACCACCCCACCCAACCCCCTCCCCTCTCCCCCTCCCTCCCCCATCTACTCCCCCACCACTCCTCCCCATACTTTTTATTAATCCAGCTATAAATAATGTGCGCCAAGAGGAAGCCAGTTGGACGCCAAAACAGATGCTGGAATGTCGCTCCGCCACTCTGCGTTTTCTTTCATAATTTTTTTTTCTCTCTTTTTCTCAAGCCCTGATTTAACACCATAAACGCCATTAAACGCCCCGTATACCACGTGAGCCTTATTACCGCTGAGGTTTAAGGACTCGGTATCTGTTCTCATTAGTGTCAATACGAAGGAGAAAAATAAGAGAAGAGAAGAAGAAGTCGAGATGAAAGCAATGAAAGAAAACGGAGCGATGATATCTAGGAAAAGGGCGGACTGGTAGGCAGACGGACGGTGTAAAATACTCGGAGCTTTGGCCGCGTCCCCCACCGGGGCAGCAGGAGCGGCGTCGGACACCTGTGAGACACACACTGGGGAAAAAAAAAAAAAAAGGTGTAAAAAAAAAATCTCCGGTAGATATTATAATGAGACGGAAGAGAGGAGCGTAAATGGGAGGAGGAGAGGCAACGGAAGGGAAGGGACACGGAGGAAGAAGAAGGGACGCGCGGACCCACTGCGAGAAGCAGATGGAACAGAATATTAATATTGGATGGACGAGCGAGATGAATTAAGTTCAAATGTCCCCAGAGGCAAAGCTCCGAAAGCTCTTCCCCTTCTGTATAAGCCACGAACGCTATACCGGAGGGTAAACTTGACCTGAGGTGATTTACGATTCAATCATAGAAGGAGATACTCCTAAGGACTTTGCCATAGTAAATATGTTAAGACCTATCGTATAGCCATGTATCATAAATGGAATAAAACTAGTTTCACACACACACACACGATCCCTTTCAGAGAACAGCTTTTAGCTCAGGGGCTTTATAAATGTAATAGGGTTTGTGTGTGTGTGTGTGTATAAGAGGATGCTGGGATTGTTGAAATATAAATGCCAGCGAAATTATGGATTATGAGGCGATAACGTATGAATAATTATGCAAGTGATAGAATGAAGGATTCCGCTTTCAGTTTATACAGCTTCTCGTCGTTTGGATGAATATAAATTGTTTGTATGGTAAGGCGAGGTGAGGTGATGCCAGAGTTTACTTCAATTTCATTCATTCTTTCATTATTTCTATTAGATTTCTCTTTTGCTTTCACTTAACCTGTTCCTCTTTCTTTCATTCACTGTCTCTCCTCGCTCCAGGCTGATAGCGTTAGGAGGAGGAGGAGTAGGAGTAGGAGGAGGAGGAGGAGGAGGAGGAGGAGAGGGAGAAAGAGGAAATAAAAGAAGAATAAATTATTTGAAAGGGGAGAAGGAAGATCATTGCTCATAACAGAAATAAAGGGGAAAACAGAACGTGAAAAGAAGAAAATGATTTTGACTCTAAATCTATAACCAGGAATGGATAAATCACTGAGTATGCATAGAAAAACAAACGAAATTACATTCGGGTTAGCGAATAAGTGTGGATAAGTAAAGACCGGAGGTAGATGGTACGCGGGGGAGGAGGGAGAATTTATGGCGCGTAAGATGATACAGAATAAAGAAACGTGTGGAACAGGAGGAGGAGAAGAAGACGGAAGAAAAAGATGATAACGTAGAGGGTTATATTAATTCGAGGAGACCTGGGAGACAATCAGGGCAGCTGGGTGATGAGCGAACAGGGATTTAATGAACAAAGAATAAAAGCCTTGAAACAAAGGGGGTGGAGGAACCCGCCTTCATATTTACATGATCGGAGGCCGATGAATGGGGTGGGAAGGATCGCCAGGATGCGTAACGTAGGCAGGACCAGCAAAGCTGAATATGCAGCTCCGGAGACACACAAGCGGGTAAGTGTAGGTGGATGACAGAAGTGGGTTAAAAGTGTAGGTGGACGAGTGGATGAGAACACAACGATAAAGAATGGATGGTAGATAGAATACGTATAGATGGATGACAGTGCTAACTGCTAGAAACATTTAGAAGACAGGTGGCCTGCATATAGAAGACCACATGGGTAAAACGTCATAGACAGACGTATAGAAACCATATTCCTTGCGGGTGACACTGTCTGAGGTGGTCTTCACCCAGGGACACAAGCCGCTGTATAGAGAACCACGTAGCCCTGATGATGGTTCCGCTGTCGAAATAATTACTCCACGAGTTAACGACCGCTAAACAATGCTGTGGGACGGGGGGGGGGGGGTAGTTGTGGATATAAAAGCCCCCGGAATGCCGACCAAATTCTCCTCCAGGCGATATTTTGACTACAGAGAGAGAGAGAGAGAGGGAAAAAGCTTCAAGTACTCGAAGAAAAGAGACGTGTAAAACGTGTAGGACTCAACTGACGTACTACAAAATTACATACAATGAAATTGGTACGAAATAACTACAGCGAATTTACACAGATTCCACTCACAGTCGAAAATACCATATATCGATCTTATTCCGTGCGATAAATACTTTTATAAAAACGCATTCCGAAGACCCCCTCCCCCCAAAAAAAAGAAAAAAAATTCCTTTGATACAAAATAATATTCCAATCCTACCCACAGTCTACGAGTCACTTCAACACACTACGTTTCAACTTAAGGCATTAAATCAATATAATTCTATTCCAAAAACTGATAATTGGCAAAAGAAATAAAACAGGGAGTTTTTGAAGTTGGAAATCTGAGGAAAGGACCATCGCCCAGCGACCGAGACAACGAGCGATCGCAACAACGCGAGAACGTTTGTGCTGGAGGAGGATCGGCCTAAGTAATTTTAAGAAGAGTCTGGCCGAGTATGTTAAGAAGCCTGCCTGAAGACGGTGTCACCACCAGCAGGAGGAGGAGGAGGAGGAGGAGGAGGAGGAGGGGGCGGAGAACTGGCCACCTTAAACGAGTCGGATTTATAATTCCACTGAAGTCGAGACAGACGATCAGGAAGCTTCATATTTCAGACACGGGCGACCAAAAGGGGATAAAAGCGAGTGAGAATTTGATTTTCTTTTTTGTTGATTACTGAAAATTTCTTGAATTGACTTTGCGTCATTTCGACAGCGGAAACATTGTCAAATTCACTTTTGAAACGTATTTTGATAACGGGTTCTTATCATACTCACTTTGAACCTTATTTTGAAAACGGAAGGTTTATTGAGTACACTTTGAAAGTCATTTTGATAACGGGAACTTAATTGACTTTACTTTGAACCTTATTTAGACAAGGGAAACTCTGACTTGAGGACTATTTTTTCTCAGTTTACAAACTTGATTGCCAAAGTTTACTCTAAATCGTTTTGAGCTTGCTTTGGTCAATGAGTTTTTCTTAAATTCCTTCTTAAGCATATTCTGATCTCTCAAGCTTTTTTTACTCCAAAACATACTGATAGCAGAACCTTTCTTGTATATTCTCAAACACCTCGATAACACGTTTTGAATTCAGTCGAAAATACTTCACAACAAACTTTGATTTCACTCGAAAAAAACTTGAGAAACTGAATTCACTCCAAAAAACTTGATAAACTTTGAATTCACTCGAAAAAAACTTAATAAACTGAATTCACTCCAAAAAATTTGATAAACTTTGAATTCACTCGAAAAAAAAAATAATATACTTTGAATTCACTCGGAAAAACTTGATAACAAACTTTGAATTCGAACAAAAGACTTGACAGCAAACTTTGCAATCGCTAAGAAACCTTGATTACCCACTTTGAATTCACCTGAATGTCATTTTGACGACAAATCATCCCGGGAACTTTTGAAACTTTGGGATAAAGCATCCTTTCATCTCAGCTCTTTAGATAGTGCTGTAGTGATGATAAGCACCATTAAAAGTAAAAAAAAAAAAAAAAATACGGTGGCAAACTCCCAAGGCAAAGTAGAAAGACCAGTTTACATAATGTATCATATTTAAGGTTTTAAAATGCTCATATGGGACACGTAAAAAAGGCGATGTCTTGTACAATGTAATGGCATGTGGGTGTAGGCTGGAACGGTGTGTTGGGGCGGAAGGCGGGGCGGTTTGTGGGCGTGGAACGCTGCGGTGTGTCTGGGCGTAAGACGGGGTAGTGTGTGGGGCTTGGGACGCGGCAGTGCGTGGGGGCGTAGGACGGGGCGATGTGTGGGCATGGAACGCCTGCAGTGTGTGGGCGTAGGACGAGGCGACGTGTGGGCGTGGAACGCGGCAGAGTGTGGGCGTGCATAGGAACGGTGTGTGTGGGCATGGAAGCGCAGCAGTGTTGTGGATTTCTGTTACACACTCATGCCTCACCACACAAGCAGAGGGCGATTGTCCCACTCCGCTGACACACTAACACCAGCAAGTGAAGGGTGACTTGACTCCTTCGCCGACACCTCCATCAGTAAGCGGAGGTGCTACTGCGAGTCTGTATCACTTTACACCAAGAGAGAAGCTACTAATTATATATGGCAACCTTCAGCATCCAGTCTTACACGGTACGAATAAGCAGATATTTTTCTCTTCCACCAAACGCTTGCTGTAACGAGCTGCCGATCGGAGAACTAGCGGAGAAAGATTCACCAAAGATCGAGTCGACTCGAAAGAAAGTTTTACTGATGGTTTCAGCCTTCAGAAGAAAGTTTGATAACATTAACCACAGATATACTAAACTTGCATGTAACTTTGCGTGCATGAAGATAGTACAATAGCAAGATTAGCTTGAGTAATTGGACGTGCTTGTCTTCTGCCAGACCTACAGGGTTAGCTACTCGGGCTCTGCAAAATTGTCTCCTGCAGAAGCTTTATGCAGCTGAACCAACCAACGTCTATGGAAAACGGAGAATATGATGGTAGACATAAATGACTTTGCGTCAAAAAAAAAAATATGAGATTGTAGCTAATTTAAATTTGTTAATGAGACTGAAAATCTGGAACTGAATGATGGAAGGGAAAATCTTATGTTTTCTTCTACTGACAGCTTTGGAAATCAAACAGATAGTCTTCCATACTTTTCCTAACATTTTAAGAGAAAACAGAGAGAGGGAGTACTTCTTGTTAGTACTTATGACTAGATTTTTGCCGTATGGGGCGCTCACCTCATGTGCCAACAGCAACAAGTGTTCCCAGGCGGTCACCCATCCAAGTACTAACCACATCCAGCGTTGCTTAACTTCTCTGATCGTGGAAGACGAAGAAGAAAACGGACGGTGTGTACTGGAGCACATCAATGTCTTTAAGTTTCTCATCTTTAAACACGAATGAACGATTGAAAACAGAAGCCTAAACTATCCACAAGCTATTTAAGGACGAAGAAGTATCACGCAAGCAATATAGTCAACAACGTAACCCATTAAAGCGGTCTTTGGTGACCTGAGAACCGATGAGTTGAGAACCGATAACTTGAGAACCAATGACGTGAGAACCGATGGACCTGAGAACCGTTACAGAACCGATGTCTTGAGAACGGACAACCTGAGAACCGATTTAACGTACAAACATCATCATCTCCACTAACATGTTGAGTGTATACCTAATACGACTATAACAATTCAGCAGTAGCAGTAGCCGTGGCAGTAGTAGTAGTAGCAGTAGCAGGAGCAGTAGCAGCAGCAGGAGCAGTAGCAGTAGCAGCAGCAACAGTAGCAAGACCTCACTTATCGTCCAAAAGCAACGCCCCTCCTCCCCACCGTCCACTGGTATAAAAATTTCTGCCAATAACCAACACTAGGCTTCTGAGGACATGGGGGGAATGCCATGAATCTTTATTATGAAACCCGAAGTCGGAAGTTTGTCGCCGCCAGGAATCTGAGAATGGAGAGAATGACTAACTTCCAAGAGGTCCCTCTCTCTCTCTCTCTCTCTTCTCTCTCTCTCTCTCTCTCTCTCTCTCTCTTCCCTCTCTCTTCTCTCTCTCTCTCCTCTCTCTCTCTCTCTCTCTCTCTCTCTACCCAAAACCTCTCCCCTCCTTCCTCCACCGCCACCGCCCCCTCCCTCCCACAAAACTTCCCTTCCGCCAAACCAACCCATCCACCCACCACAACATTTCAAACTTCACAAAAGCCCACAAAAATATGAAAGGGTTAACGTAGAACTATTTCGCAATTCAATAAGACACAGTGCTGGGCTAAAGGAAGGAGGGGGGGTGTGGGGGGGGGAGGAGGGTCGCAGAGAGAGAGAGAGAGAGAGAGAGAGAGAGAGAGGAAGGGGGTGAAAAAAAGAGCGAGAATGAAGAAAAAAAAAGAGAGAAAGAAAAATCGCTGAAAAGTTTTAATGAAATGACATCGGTTGGGTTACCAGGAGGGGCACTGTGGCCAGCGTCTCTGTTGTGTGTGGTGGGGAGGGTAGCAGGCTGACATGCTGGCTGGCTGGATGCCTCACTCCTTCGTCAGGAGAGAAGGAGGAGTAGGAGGAGTAGGAGTAGGAGGTGGAGTAGGAGGAGGAAGAGTAGGAGGAGGAGTAGGAGGAGGAGGAGGAGGAGTAGGAGGAGGAGGAGTAGGAAGATGATGCTGCTATCGGCCACGTCCCCCAACACCAGACGTCCCCGACTGCGCCTGGAGACCGTGATAGAGGTACTGTGAATAGCAGTTGTGTTTGTTCGCTGGCATATCTAGCGGTGTGTGTGTGTGTGTGTGTGTCTCCTCCAGATGGATGAGCATTTGCTGCTATGTGTATGTCTGTCGTGTTTGCCTGTCCGTATTTGTTGGTCGGTGGGTGTCATTCCTGTCTGTCTTCCCTCAAGTGAAGATGTGGATGTCAGAAGTCGTATTTTTCCACCCACCCACGTAACAACAGGCCACACACCCCTCAATGACCAATCACAACCTTGACAACTAACAATACCCTTAATGACCGGGCACACCTCTAACGACCAGCTAAAACCCCTGAGGCTCAGCCACACCCCCCCCCCCATCCCTAACGACCAGGTATATCCCCACAACGACCAGGCATATCACCCTAGCAACCAATCACAACCCTGACGAACAGCCACATCCTTAGCGACCAAAAACCACCCACTGCACAACCCATCAGCACCACCAACTCGGCCCAACCTTCGTCAGGTCAACGAGCACCCACCTGACGAAGACGTACTCGCATTATCACCGCCTGGCAATAGAGCTTGCGACCCACCAACCACTCACATAACGACCCCCACCACTAACAGGAGGTGGGGGCTGGACCGTTGAGGCTGTCTGGGGCGAAGCATTAGTGGTGTTAATATCCCGAGTATCTTTGTATGGTGGGCTGTGAGAGTTCTCACCATTGTGAGTCCGACGAGATGACCACGACTTCCAGCCTCCGTTGTGCCCCTCCAATCTCTGGGTAATCTGCACAGCGCTGCCAACCCAAACTACACCCGTCGGGAAAATCCTTTCAACCCGATAACTAAACCACCGACTTATTCACAATCTCAGCATTCTTTATCCTTGAAATCTAGCGAAAACTAGATTTGATAATGAGTTATACGAGGTATTTGGCATCTAGAGAATGAATTAGTCGGGAGAGTCAGTCATTTAGCTGGCAAAGCTGCTAATCCAAGAGTTGCCCAAAAGGGCCTACGAGACAAATGGATTCGCTCTGTACGTAAAGATGAGTAGAATTTTTAACTTTTTTTCCTAACACACTAGAACCTCCAGGACTTACAATCTATGAGGCGTAAAATCACCTTTAATACACACTTTAATCACGACGGTACGACCCTCAGATCACGACGGCTGACGACCCTTGAGTACGACCCTTTATAATCAAGGCATGAGACCCTTGGGGTATGATAAAACCTGACCTTGAGCTGAACCTCTGGGGTTCAGGTCAGAAGTCGCGTTCAGGAGTCGTTCTATCGTGTTCAAGGGTCGTCGCCCCGTCGTGCTCGAGGGTCGTACCGTGTCAGTCGATCTCATGGGTTAGGTTAACCATGAGAAGGTGGCCAGGTGTGTGTGTGTGTGTGTGTGTGAGGCGGGCATGCGGACGGGCAGGTGAGCAAGAAGGGGTTATCTGTGGCTGTGAGAGTCAAATGATTTTTTTTGCTTCGGTTTCCCCTTAATCCCAGGGTATTGTTAAGGATTTAGGCAGCTTTGCGTTTTCTGTGTCTGCATAAATCAAGATAAAACTGATAATGTCGGATTATAATATATATATATATATATATATATATATATATATATATATATATATATATATATATATATTCCGGCTGTAAAGAAGTAGTGTCAGGAACAGACAATTGATATCTGAAATCCTCGCTTGGCTTCTCATCTGTTCCTACTTTTAGAAAGAGATCATACAGGAGGGGAGGATTTTCAGAAACCCCCCACCCCACCCTCTCGCCCCCCTGCACCACCTAGGCATTTGGCCATCTAGAACCGTGGACCACCTAGGCATTCTGACCACCTAGATCTATGGACCACCTGGACCCATAAACCATCCTGGCTTTTTCACCACCTAGATCCACAGGCCACCTAGATCAATGGACCACCTACATCTACGGACCTCCTTAAACCTCAGACCACCTTAGCCCACGGACCACCTTGACACCTACATCACTAAAACCTCTCGACTACCCAATACCAACGAAACAATCTTTACTCAAACACCACCTGACATTCCATAATTCGTCCCCCATTAAGCTGTTTGGATGATTAACGTCGGCGACATTCAATACGTCACCGATAATCAAAATACCAGACGAGGGAGCCATCACAACAGAGGGGCCCGTGATGTCATCGTTTCCGCCGGCCAATGGGAGCACCCGGGGAGGAGTGACGTCACGTGCGAGTGGGCGTGGCCAGGTAGCCAGCGCCCCGCGGCGTCCCACCTCCCACGAGCCTTACAAACGCCGCTGCTCAAATACAACGAAAAAATTCGTTAAATTAAGGGTTTTATTCACGGGTTGCCAGTAGCGGGGGGGGCCGCCGGGCTTGTGGACTCCTGGTTCGAACGGAACACCCCAATTAGCCGGGATTCGAACCCTGGGCATGCTCTACTCGCGGATCACACCGTTCTTCAACTTACTTATAGATTCCACGTTGATTTTAGACTCAACACTTTAGGGATTTCGTAAGTAATTTGTCATGCTCGGCGTGCTGATGAGTAAGATGAATCTGCATGACAATAGGAAGGTGAGGGGGGCGAAGGGTTGCGAGGAGGTGTGGGTTTTGGCTGGCGGCGTTCGACACACCCCCTGGACACGGCCACTGGACTCGAGCGAGTTCACGTATTGCTGATTGCCTCAATTATTGGGGAGCCGCTGTGCCGCCCCCTGCTGCCCCTTCTGCTGCTGCTGCTGCTGCTGCCGGGGTCATGGACAGATGCGTTGCTCCTGCTGACGATTTGTTCCGCTGTCTCTTCCCTTCCAATCTCTCTCTCTCTCTCTCTCTCTCTCTCTCTATCTATCTATCTATCTCTCTCTCTTTGTCTGTGTGTGTGTGTGTGTGTGTGTGTGTGTGTGTGTGTACGTGAGCTGGATTCAGCAAGAGAGACAGAAAAAAAAAATACATAACTACGGAGTTTATGAACTACCAACAACAGATGGAAGTTGTTCAGCCCTAGTTGTAGGCCTAAACCAACCGGCTGTCCAGCCCAGAATATAACAGGCTATGCTGGGTAGGCTCCGAGGGACAGTGGACAGGTAAAAAGCAGTCTCCCATACGGTTTTAAGAGGTGGGAATGTCTGCTGCTCACAACGGTAGACGTTTGTTAGATAACTATCCCTCAGCTGAGAGATGCATTGGCCAAAGACCTTGATCTATTTAAGAGTTTGTGATGATCGATGGTCGTAAAGACGCCGTCGAGAAGCTGGCAGTATATACGAGTGAGGTGAGCACGTGGAGCTTCTAAGGAAGAGGATTAAAGGAACTTCCACATCTCTGGGTCTCGCTTCCGGACGTCAGGTAGGTAAGAGGTGATGAGCGTTGTGGGAGGAACCTGTGAGTGTACTGCCTTATTACAACTCGCCACACAACGCCAGAGTCACAACCCTCCACCCTCAGCCTCCCCAGGCCATTTGCGTCTCCCTCCAGGTTCCACCGGCAGGATTGTTATTGCCCCTAGCGCCATATGGCCTCAATAGTCTCCTCCTGGACTACAGATCCTTGGCTGATGACTTGAGGCTGGGACGGGGGGTCTGTATTGCCATACAGAGCCTAGGACGGCTCAGGGTTTGATGACATGAGGCAAGGGAGGCTATGTGTTGATGTACCGAGACTTCGTGAGAGTTACAGTTGACGCACTGAGGTTTACGGAGGTTCTGAGGTGAAAAAAAAACCTAACATATCCGCAGCTTCCAAACTGCTGAGCACGAGAGATATATCCATAATCCTTTCAAAATCCTCATTACCCGCGAGACGTCCTGCATCCGTCAAGCACATCTGCTAAAACACGCTAAAGCATTTACTGCATCCGTCAAACATGTACAACATCTGTCAGGCGGATGTTGTCAGTCACTTGCAACATCCCTTAAGCATATACAGGATCAGTCAAGCGCCTACAGCATGCATCTAAAGCATGTGTCAAGCATGTACCAAAGCATCTGTCGCGCATCTAAAGCAACTGTCAAATACCTCCAGCGTCTCTCTTCATCATCTAAAAGCACCCCTCTGGCATCCACAGATCCTGAATGACGTCGCCAGACCTTCGAGAAATTACAAATATCCACCAACCATCCATCCCTTGAATCCCCAGACAATGGTACATCTATGGATGAGATTCCAAGAGCCTTTCAGTATCGATAGGAAGTTTTCTGAGGCAACTGGACATAAGAGGTATAGTGGTTACCAGCACCTAGTCAGAACCTAGTATCTCAAGTAGTACCGACTGACACTTCGTAGGTTTAAATCGTCTTGGAATTATCTTTATGGTTCTAACTTTTCTACTCGCCTTTACCACACTGATATGAGAGGATCTTTGCGTTTCTGATACCTTCCCACTATCACAGACTGCCTCGAAGGGACCTTGTGGTCTGCTGATATTTAAATCCCTTCGTATCCCTTTCTATGAGTGAGCTAAGGCTTACCATAGATGTCAAAGGTCAGGCAGATCACTGCTGTTCGCTAAGAGAAGTGCAAAGCTAAAACCTCCGATGGAACTCCTTAAATCCCACAAACGGGTGATGGAATATTTCACGCGTAAGACTGAGTTATTTACGGGTCGCAAAATAAAATCCTTTTTAGAATGATATCATTTCCAGCCATCCAAGAAGCCTCCTCTCTTCCAAGAAAAAAATCACCACTCTGACCCCTCCAAAAAATCATCACCACCTTGATCCCTCCAAAAAAAAATCACCACCTTGACCCCTCCAAAAAATGAGAAAAGTGCTTTTTTACATTTCCTCGTCATTCAATCTCATCCTAAAAACTCTCTTTTCTATATATTGCAGAGCCGCCCAAACACACCCCCTACTCCCCCCCCTCCCTCCCCCTCCAACGTCGGCAGAACCCCTCATAACGGTGGTGGAGGTTCAAGAGACGGGAGAGGGGAGGAGGGGGAAGAGGGGGAGGGGTGGGGAGAAGGAGGAGGAAGGAGGAGGATATTAAATGACGCAGATTGGACTGGAGACGGACATGTTGGAAGGCGCAATTACTGCTCCAGATTCATCTTGCTGCCAGGGTGGTAGGGGTAGAGGGGGAGGGTAAAGGGGGAGGTGGGGGTGTAAGGGGCAGGGGTGGATGATTGGGAGGGGGGAGTGGTCTTGGGTAGGGTAGGGGAGAGGGGGGGGGGAAGAATCATCACAAAGGGGGGAGGGGTGGTGGTGGTGGTGGCACATCTTGAGAATCCGAGACAAGAAGAATCAGCGAGAGAATCACCGACACAAATGATCATTTCACCGATACTGAACAGCGGAATCGGTACATGAGATCAGTCGGGAAGGGGTTGGGGGGAGGTTGTGGTTGTTCCGTCGACAGGTCTGCGGTGCTGCTTATGAGAGAGAATCCATCCATAATCTCAACTGAGGAGACATGGAAAGGAGGAGGAGGAGAAGAAGAAGAGGGTGGGCCATCAACATCACAGACGACAGGGCCGCTGATGTAAAGATGCAGAGACGCATTCAGTGGTAATTGCATTCAGAAACGAGGTCCAATGTACTCACAGAGAATTGGAGCCACAGGGTAGATTTTACCACATAATTACAAAATTGGGTAAGATACAATATCAGAATTACCTTCAAAATGTAGGTAAATCATCTTTTGATTGTTATGAATACACCTGCGTCTCCAGTTACAGTTTAGGACAAGAGATCGATTTTCAAAACGCAAAAAGCAATAGGAGAGTTAGTACTAGAATATAGCAAATTAAGCTTTTTAGCTATATACAGATAGATGATTGGCCCATAATCCAGTTTGCTGATAATCAGGAGAGGAACTGAACTGGAATTACAAAATGTTACGTAGAGATTTAGATAAGAAATAAAAGAAAATAGAATGAAAGACCAGTTGGGGACGTAAGAAGAGAACTCGACAGAGGTGCTTGGGTATACATATGAAAGACAACAGATAAGAGAAGACCTTTTCTATGATGAGGTTATCTTCTTAAGGACTGTACATGGGAAAGACAGATAACAAAAGACCCCGCTGGTCTGTGATGAAGTTATACGCTGGAGGAAACCGCATGTGGGTACATGGGAAGGACAGATAACAGAAGACCTTCCCGTCTATGACGCGGTTATCTGCTGGAGGGCTGGACGTGGGAATACACGGGAAGGACAGATAACAGAAAACCTGATGGCCTATGACGAGATCATCTGCTGGAAGGCAGCAACCGCATCCAAAATTTTTATTCTATATAGATGGAGGCAGAATAGCAGAGAGGGTGTCAACTATACTGGATGGAGCCGGGAGGAGATGGAGGTACAAGTGCTGGGAAGGAAACAGATGGAATGGGTGTAGATGCTGATAAGGGGTAAGGGGCTAGCTGATGGAGGCTGTAGGTGAGAGGGTAGGAGAAATTGGCTGATGTCAAGGGGTCAGAGAGGGGTAGTTGATGTACGTGGTGAAGGTGAAGGGACAAGAGAAGGGGTATGGCGTAGGTGGGGGGGGCGCAGTGGTGAGAGGAGGAGGGGGGGGGAAAGTCAGGGATGCAAACCACGTAGGTAGTGGTAGTGGAAGGGGCGGTGGCGGTGTTGGTGGAGGAGGTGAGGGCAAGAGGGACACAAGAGATGGTTATTACTGTCCTTTCGCCGCTTGTATTCCTCGCCATTTTATTCCCAAAACTCTCTTCACTCTTTTCCCCCCACCCTCGGCTGCCTCGACCTCTTTTGCCTCGACCTCTACGCTCCGTATCGTTATCTACTCCCATCTCGAACACTACCCATTGATTTCCTATACATCAGTCAAGTCCAGCGTGTAAAACTGGCACCAAATCATCAACTTCTTTCAATTCGTCGCCCGGGCGAGGGGCGGCGTAGCGGGGTCCGGTGAAATTGAATTGAGATATTGAAATGTTTACATAAAGAGAATATTATAAGGCATTCCCTCCAGGGCTGGCAGGGGTCAGTGTCGCTCTCAAGCCGTGTGCTTGGGGTGTGTGGGATGATGCTACCTTGGGTCCACATGCTCTTCCCAGCTCAGAGACGGGTGAGGTGGGTGGGTGGAGAGGTGGAAGACGTTGAGGTGGATGGCGAGGTCACTGAAGTGGTCGTTGGCGAAGTGGGTGGTGGGATGGGTGGTGAAGTAGGCGGTGAGGGTGTGTTGGCGAGGTGGGTGGTGAAGTGGATGGTGAGGTGGATGGCGTGTTCGCTGGCGATGTTGGTCGTAAAGTGGATAGTGAATTTGCGGTGACTAAATATTCGATATCACGAAAGAAAAAAAAATCTCTTGGTCGAGGCTGCAGCATCTACTAGATTGCTGCGTTAGCCAACGACGTGAAATAAACCATTACATTTCGGATGTGAAGCAGATGTGAGATTTATTTCCACGGATGTAGTGCGCAAATGAGAGAACGTCTGGTACTTACTGAGGAGACTGGGTAATATTTGTCAAGGGCAATGATCCAGTAGTAATATGACGATTTAGTTCATTTATAACTCAAGTCTGTATACACAAGCGCACAACTACACATATATGTAGAAAACACACATTGCTTGTGCACATGCAATGATGAAAGTAAACACACACACACACACACACACACACACACTACCTTCGTGGTGTAGTGTTTAGCGTTACTGACCATGTTTCAACCACGCGCCCGCCTGGGGTTGGACCCGCAAGAGTTCGAATCCTGGGCACGGAAGTCGGCCAACATCCCACCCAGGTGTTCGTTCATCCTCCCCTCGGGGCTGGTCGATAAATGAGTAACCTGGCTTAGGCTGGTGTGTGTGTGTGTGTGTGTGTGGTAGATATATACAAAGTTAAGAGAGGGGGCAACACAAGTGTAAAAATCTCTCCCCATTACACATAAGTACGTACTAATCACAAATAGTATCTTACACACACACACACACACACACACACACATATATATATATATATATATATATATATATATATATATATATA
>JAYMFT010415077.1:0-17986 GCA_038088735.1 Panulirus argus | reverse complement strand
TATATATATATATATATATATATATATATATATATATATATATATATATATATATATATATATATATAATTCTGAGAACATGTCTTAATTTAAGAATTTAATAGTGATCGATTCATTTTCTCCAAATAATTTACTTAACATTTAAAAAGGCGATTAGTTTTCGTAAGAAATCTATGAATTCTATCGATGATGACACAGAGATTGGATAAAAGCTACTGTAATCATGAAGTAGACTCTATATAAACAATGGCATAAGATGTTTCATGATGTACTATTATATACTCGATAATAGATAGTCGTTAAATTCATCTTCATAGTTTGATATATTATTTTGCACTACAATTGATTTTCTCCGCCGCATTCTAATGTATTATTATCATTGATATTGGAAGTAATAAAGAAACAAATTGATTTGCGTTATATACTTCCTAGTATTATATATTACATCAGTCTTTTACTGAATGCCCAAGGAAACATCATATCATGTTCACCACATTCCACTATGTCACAGAACTTGTTCACTGTGGAACGATGTGTTTTCCTATTCACTCACTGCTCCACGAATATGTCTAACTTTTCGCCAGTGTCTACCCCGATGGTGCCTTCATTGCTGCCTGGACACGTTCCTCTTGCATGGTGGGTCTCCATGATAAGCTTGCTAACCATCTTGTCACGCGCTACATGATTAATTATTGTGCGTGGAGTATTGTTCGAGGAAACGTAGATAAAAGTTCTTTCTAGATGAGCAAAAGTTCATCATCATGTCACATTTGCCGTTTCTGTACCAGTCGGACATTTTCCTTGGCTTCATCCACTTATCTCCTAAGCCTTGCGGTTGATCATGGTCTTTCGTCCTCATTTTACAAGCTCGGTACACATCTTCCACGTTAGTTTATCTTCCCTCCACTCTACACACACGCTCTATTATCGGTAAGTGAGCAGAACGCGCAAATGATGAGTATGAATCATTGAGATGCGTTGAGTAGTTGATAATGTGCTATATAGTGGAGAAAGCGGTGGAATTATGAAGCATTGTGAGAAAATCTTAAGGATCATATAAGAAGATGAAGCTGAATGTTAATAAGGCTGTGTGTAGGTGAGAAGCTCAAGGTGTGGGTGAGATAATGATTGATAGGTAAGACGCTGGAGGGTAGAGAATTTATAGCTGAGAACACTTGGTGAAGAGGGTCGGGTAGGTAATGAACTGTTGGAATGATAAGAAGTTCGCAGGTGGTCAGGGCTCCTAAGATGATCATGTGAGGTAAGGCTGTAGATTTGCCGTTGTGGAGAAGGCTATTGGAGACTTCAAGTATTCCCAGCTGCATAGAAGTGAGACATGGGATAAATGAACATGTTTGTTGTGCATGACTTTCTGAGGTTTAGATATGGAGTGAGAAGAATGAAAAGAGAAAGAAGGGATTATGGTAAAGTATACAAGAAAAAAGCAAGAAGCTGTTTAATTAGGGAAGACGACTGAAGATGAATTGAGCAAATGGGAGAAAACATACGGGTTAAATGAAAGAGGAAGAAAATGCCTAATGGTGAAATGCAGGGAAAGCGGGAAAGAAGGAAACAAGGAGAAAGCAAAGAAAATTTGTGCGAAAGATATGCAGACATGTGTAGAGTTCAGTAGTGATATAAGTGCATGAGAACACCCTTGCTCAAACTACCCTACTGGACAGCGAAAAGGAACAAGTTTGATATAGGTGAGAAGACCATCAAAGGTGAATAACAGTATAAGTATACTGAGCAAGTATTATGTGGGCTCAGTGCTAAAAGAAAATAAAGTGGGTAAGTGAGATTTACAAGAAGTATTAATATGGAGAGTTATTTGAGGTAAGAATGACACTGACTTGCTGGGTAGGCACATGCTTGATATAGACAAAATATGAGATCATCAAACGTTGTAATACGGTGTGGCTTGTGTTGAGTAAACCGTACGGTGATTGAGCTCTGGCAGATGTGGCTATACGTTTGGAGATTAAACAATTGTGTGTTTGATAGTATTAAGGATAACCGAAAGTCTTTTGGTTTAATCTCTAAGTGTGAAAACTGTTGTTTCATTGATATTTGAATATCCTCCAACAATTAAGAGGAAGGAGGACCTAAAGAGAAGCTTTTCGACCAGTTTGCCTAAGTTAGGTTACGAGTGAATCATCTGATTAGTGCACAGAGAAATGTTAGTCAAATTGCTGAAATTTGATAATCCACTTAAAGAGTTATTTTGGGTGGATGGGAAATACCTAAAGGTAGAGAGCAGGGTGAGAGCTTTTTGTACTTTAGCTAGGAGTATGATTTTCAGTTCACAAGCATGTTTTGCAGGCCTAAGGCAGGAAAATAAGCACATATTCATGGCACACTGTTTATGTTTGATATAAACATCATTTGAATTTTGTAACTGCTGAAAACGTACTTGAAAATTATGTGATAGATGTTGAAGCAAGAAGCGTATTCAAGTTGGTTGTCCATAACGCGTTGTTGGATACGCTTGCGACATGCATGTTAGCCATGATGCCATACAGTGTTAGCAGATTAGGACTGAAAAAATGTAGGCCTAGACATGAAAGATTTAGAGACGAGAAGCTACGCTTCATATATCAAAGGGTATTGACAATGAGACTATAACTTGCCAAATGAGGAATGTAAGGCAGCGTATAAGATGTCTAAGAAATACTAAGAGATATTAGCGTACGAGTATGACGTAGCAGAAAAGGTTTAAGGGTATATGAGAAAGAGGTCAAAAAGAGAGAAGCTACATGCTGGTGCAAGGAAGCTCAAAAACAATTGGGAAGAATCATGATGTATAACAGCTACTGATGTAAAAAAGATGCCTTATGAGGGAATTGAAAGAAAACAAAATATAGACATTCGTAACGAACAATGGAGAAAGAGGATCAAAGAAATTAGTAAGGAACGGTCAAAGTAAAGCGAAGATTTTACAAGAAAACAGATAATCTTTTTTGTTACAGGACGGGTAAGAACTGGATATCAAGGATAAATGTAAATAGTGAAGCAACGTGGGATAAAAAGAAAATACAATTTGCTGTAATATCCAGATGACACATGCAAGATATGGTAGGTAGGTAGGTGGCATGTTTTGATAGTCCAAGATATATTACAAATTTTAAGAGGTACGTTATGGGAAAAGAGCTTGGCTTGGTATCTGGTGTGAGTGTGTGGGAGAGATCGGTTGCAACGTGATTTTGTAGCACGATAGGCGAAGCGAAGCCTATCCCATAAAGCATACCAAGTAGCTATTGGACACCTACACAAAAGATGGAACAAGAGCCTCCTCATGGTATCTGTAATAGCCTACCAGCCAGGTTTATCAAAAGTATACTTTGTTATCATGTACAGTAAATATACGTATATATGGATCATCTAGGGGTATAGATCTATTATGGAGTTAAAGTATATAAAACTGTGAAAACTGATTATTGAAATCACTGCCTAAGTAGAAATGAGATACTGAATTACGTGGTAGAAAAAAAAGACATGTGAATTATGGATCAGAACGTTATCGTAAGTGATAGTGAAAAAATGTTATGATCAAAGAATCATTACCCATAATTTATATTGAATCTCAAAAATCGGAAAAAAGCCTCATTATGAATTGAATAAAGTTTGGTTTTGGATTATGTCAAGGGTTGAGAGTCTCAGATCGCTAGGTGAAGAATATACTTGGCATTGAGGCTTGTAATGAGGAAAGGGCGAGTGTCAGGACAAGTGGAAGTGTGACTGAGGTTTAGGGTCCGGGTGAGGCTGGGGTGAAATTTGTCTTTATGGCTATCATTTAACTTGGATTACTTGAGGATATCGTTGTTTCTACTGTGGTTCAAGAATTGTACTAAAGAATGGTGAAGGTGGAAATTAGATATATACTTGGCACAGCCTTAATAGGAAAGGTGGCAACTATGGTTAAGAATCTTATAAGGGAGTTAAAGAACAGAGAAAATAACAAGCTTATGGTGGTACGATATAAAAGGAATATTTGTAACGTGACATACTGGAGATGGCTCTAAATTCGACGCTTTAGGGCACACTCTCTGGGTCTGAATTTAAGAATGTGGCATTAAATGTAATGTTTAAAGGTTCTTAAGTGACTTAGATTCTGAAAGGAAAAAAAATGCGAATCAAGAGTTTGAGATAACACGTCAGTTACTTATACATTTAATTCCAATTTCGTGGGATGATTAGGTGTATACAGCCTCTTAGTTCACTCACAAACATCTTTAATCCCTCTCCAGTGTGTTAATTTGATTGATATATACGTTACAATACTGATATAAAACTTTTCATCATTCTACTTTGCATAGAAAGCTTATTCAGTGGAGGAGATGAAAGTCTCCACTAACATCACATCCAACCCCAAAACGCTTCTGTTGCAACCCATCCTGCTATGTTCCTTTATGGTCCCCGACTTTTACGGTTCTTATCAATTCTCTCATTTTATTTATCCAACCTTTATGAGGCCCGTACTTTTCCACTTTCAGCTTCACTACTATTTCATCTTCTGGACTATTGGGGTAAGCAAGTCCTACATGACCATTCCATCCTAAAAGACTTTTATCCATAAGCCTTTGTAGTGATTTCTTCAAAGCATCTATTCTTTTCACATCAACATTTTTCATCCTACCTCACCAAAGTCAAGATATGCCGGACTTCGGAGAGAAACTCTATAATGGTGCTAGTGATTGGGAGATTGTATAAAAAGGAGAAAGAATAGAGATAATATGAACAAATTTAAGGTTATAATGCAGGGGGTGGACAAGGTGGTTTGAGTGCAAATTCAAATCGAGAGGAGCTAGAGGATGTAGAGTGATATAGACACCTGACAGTAAACATGGTAGGAGTTGGAACATTGAGGGTTGAGGTGAACATAAGGCGGAAGGAGGGACAAAGATTCTAGATCTACTAATGAACGAGTGGAATGAAAGATCAGTGTTTGTGAAGGGCAAAAACTGGTATGTTTGAAGGCATGGTAGTCCCGTAAATGCTGTAAAGATGAGTACTGGCCTTGTAAACGAAGGGAAGGAAGCTGGTGGATGTGATGGAATCGAATAGCCTGATTTTGTAATATGAATTTTTTTTTTTCCCTGATATTTTCAATGACTTTCTGAACCTATATGGCATGTCACTACACTTAGAATTGTTATCATTGGTCAAGGCACTTAGAATTGAACCTTTACTGTCAAGTTTCTCCTTTCACACTGCCAAACAGAGTCACCATCTTCTGCAGTTTTTCACTCTAGCCAGCCGCCAGTGCTGTATCATTGGCGAACAACAACTGAGACACTTGTCAGGCCCTCTCATCCCCAACAGACTACATACTCGCCCCTCTCTCCAAGACTCTTGCATTCACCTCCCTCTCCACCCCAACAATGACAAATTAAACAACCATGGAGACATTACACACCCTATGTACCGATAGTGCACAAATGTAAACTCCTAGGTGTATATATCAATAATGAATTAAGTTGAAATGACTACATAGATTATCTATTAAAGAAGACTAACAATTGTATACTTATATAGAGCACGTCATTTTGGCTTCGGCAGGGAGGTAATGTTAACGCTTAACACTTTACATATGGTTCATCAGAACAACATTAGAATATGCAAGTTCTGGTGAAGATTCCAGCAGGTGAGGATCCTAGATCTGGTGAGAGCCTTATCTGTGGTAAAACGCTGAACGTGAGGGCACAGCGAGAAAATTAGCCGTACCAATGACGCGCTCAAGGACATTTTTGACTTAGCGGCGCGGTGAGCAAAGGTTCCGTGGATCAGCATGACCTGGCGAACGCAGTCCGCCGGTAGAGGAAGGCACGCAAGAACACACGGACACACCCGCTCCATTCTGCATTTCTGCAGTCAACAGTTAAGGACACGCATGCATAATGACTTGGAGATTTTAGGGGATACTGACTCCACCTGATGAACACTGGAAAAGGCAAGGTTGTGGACGAGTTGATGGCGCGCAACTAAGCAATACTCCTTGAATTAACCTCTGACTCCAGATGCCTGGAGAAGGGTAGCGGATCTTTATCATGCTCTGTCACTGTTAACACAGCTTTCACTGTTCGAGGCTCAGCTTCTAGAAATAATTGTAAAATTTTCTGTAATCATTGGATGATCATCGCTCCTGCATTGATCTCTAACAGATGAAAACTCGGATTTTTTAACATTAGAGTGCGTCATGATAGAAGGTGTTGATTCACTCTGAGTTTGATTGAAGCTTCGAGATTTCAATTTATTTAGCACTGTAGCGTGAACACATAATTATAGACAGTCGTTGGTGGGAGACTAGAAGGCACCTTCTCTTCATGTTTAAACAACTCACAGCTTTTATATTGTCTTTGTTTTTCAACATGAAGAGAAGGTGCCCTCTACTATCACACTAGTTATTGCATTTAATCATGGGTATTCAAGCTGCAGTATGTAGTAGGATCGGATATCCCATCTTTTTGGGCCGGGTCAGTGACCTCAAGTTAATTCAATCTGCCTCTGCTGGGCGGCGTCATGCAACATGACTCCGCTCCCCAAACACACACACATACACACACACACACACACACACACACACACACACACACACACACAAACACACAAACACACACCACTTAACCTAAGTGCAAAGGGATACAAAGTTCCATCTACCTGAATCCAGTCAGTGACCTGTGTCTGACATGACTTGCCCCTGTCAGTCAAGGCCGAGTAACCTGCTGCTACTACCACGATACTCTACATCAGTCAACACTGCACTGAGTTCCGAACTAAACTGTTTCTTCTTTTGGAAATGTACAAAATATAGGCAAACTCGCTGGAAAAGTAAATACAGGAACCCCAAGCTTTCGAGTGTATTTCATGCCATTTTCAAGGATCCTTGAAATTAGCCTGAAATGCAGTCGAATGCTTGGAGCTCCTGTGTTTATTTTTCCAATGAGTTTACTTATATCATTGCTTCACGTGTGAATCTGACTAACTACGGACTTATGCCTGATTCACGCTTAAACCCCTGCCAAGCTAGTTATTCCTCTTCTGGAGGCCATCCCTGCCATACCGTCATTATTACAGTGGTCCCATAGATCATTATTTAACACAATTTCCTTCTCTCTACAGAAAAAGAACAACTTTCAGTGCCCAGGGTTCCTCTTATACTGTTTGAATCAACGTCAGATCTGGGTAGTGGTCCTATTACAACTATATAGCTGTCTCTGAACTTACTTTTAGACCTGCCTAAAATTCCCTCTAATGATATCTTACTAAGGAATATCGACAAAAGATATACATTATCATCCCGCATCTTGTCCCTTGATTACACTAAAATTGCTCTCGGTCGGTCGGTACTTTTTTAGTATTAATTTCTACTTTAACTTGGGATGTCTTCTAAGCCGGCTGAAAGGTCCATCTGTCCTGTGCCTTAGTCTCCTGAGTCATATTCGAGTCAATGATCCATCTGCAAACTTACTACCATTTCCTTCTCTTCATCATATAACAGATTTCCAGTCATCAGGCCTGAGTCACTCTCACAGACTTTTACACTATGGTGTAGACCGTGATAATCCTTCTATTTTCACTAAAGACTCCCTTAACTCATTCATCACATTATGCGGCACCCCTTTTGCATATCTATCCTATTTAGCTGTATTCCACTCAAGTATATGATTATTACGTAATTCATCATAAAAAAGAAAAACTGTCAGAGAACTCTTAATATAATAGAAGAAAATCGCTATGATTTATGAGTGACGACTTCTGTGTCGCACCATGACGATGTCTATGGCATTTTAGTTTGGAGTCACTGGACCTCAGTCTTTAACCCCTCACTGTTTTATATATCTTTTTGCTCTGGTGTAGAGCACAGAACATAAGTACGTACTTATCTTCCTGTTTGAGTACGACATTTTTGATAAAATCCCATTTACAGTTGAGAGAGATGAAGTGAGGAGCGGATGCCCTATTTGGTGATTGGTTGAGCTGGAGAAACACCAGAGATACGTCCAACAACAAATAACTTTGTTTGACCTGAAACTTGTCCACAGACCTCTCTTGGGGAGCAGCCAAGAAAATCGTAACTTGGAACTCCGCAGTATGTCCGAGGGCTGTTCCTTCGAGACACTACCGGAGGAGAGTCATTTTGACAAACTCATCAAAGTCATCAAGAACATCCACCGGTGGTTTCAAGGAATCGCAAAAATGAATCCCTTCTAAAAGATCTTTTTTTCAAACTTTAAGAGCTCAATATATGGCAGGTTCGCTTCGGGTAATCTATTGGTGTTAGGGTTTGATGATTGGCTACCGCTTGTTCTAAGCCACTGTCAGCCCTTCTTCTATCAAAATATCTAGTGATTCAGAAGTGTCTTTCTCAAATTCTATATGAGTTTTAGGCTCTAATTCAGGGTCTTCCTCAGTCATATTTTGTAATTCTTTCCTTTAAAAGCATTCAGAGAGATCTTGGTAACCGTCCGATTTTATCTGGAAATCTTATGTTGCTCTCTCCAATTCTAACCTGAGTCGGTTGACACCAGTCCTCATCGTTCTCTTCCATAGTGGGCGTTGTGGCCGGTCCTGATCATCATGATAGTTTAACGGATGGTGCTCATTTTATGTGTAGTATGTTAGGTGAGGTTTTTAGTTCAAGCGCCCTAAACGCTAAGATGTGTGTGTGTGTGTGGGGGGGGGGGGAAGAGGAAGAGGAATTAGAACGCCGAGGAGGTAAACAGAAGGAGGTCACGACCAGAATGTGCACTCAATCCCAACAGTATCCATCTCTGATGGTTGAGCACCCCAATCCCGACTATATCTCTCTCTGATGGGTTGAGCGCCTAAATTCATGGTACTTAAACCTTTGCCCTTTGGAATTCCGCACACTTTCTTGTCTACATTGCTGACCACCATTGTGCAAGTATACTGACCAACACCACATCGAGCTTTTAGGAAAGTAAGTCTTAGGTTTGGCGAACGTTGTGACAACCTTGTCATTCTAAGTTTGTGGGTGATAATGAATCTGGATGTTGTTACCTACACATTAGTTGGAGGAGCAGCCGCCACGGATGTCATTCCCGATTAGAAATGATATGACTGAATCATGTGTGTCCTCTCGCATGGGTCAGAATGTGAGTGAGACCAGAAGACAAGCAAATTTTGTCCCACTTAGGCTGTCTTCCTTTTACTTTCCTAATAATAATAGAAGTAATCACACTGGAGGTTTGGGAAAGTCCTCCGATGATGCCTTTGAAGGCGGTCATTAACTAGACAATCTGTGATGGTTTTGAATAAATGTTCCTTGATAGAGTGATTGGTTAGTCCATGATGAATACAGCGACTTGAGCTAATTTTTGGTTAACAGCTGAACTAATATCCGGCGCACAGGACCAAGAAAAGTTAATGTACAAAGAATTACCATGAAATCGGCTTGCTAAAGGACTACACGCCCTCGTAAGTGAAACTCACAGATGATTCTGGCTGTATCTTTATATGTTTATTTCAGTGATACTGTAATGTAAGACCACGGATTAATTGGATACGCACAGGAAACACACGGATGGAAGTATATTTATACAGAGAGATAACGCAGTTCAGATAAAGCTCTCGTAAATAAGAGAATACATAGCAACAGTTGGATGTATGAAGCCCAGCGATTGTCCGACATAATCTATGGCTGAGAACAACTGACGCTTCAAACATCTCATCTTCTAAACTATTACTAATTACTGACACAGATAAAGAATATACTATTTTTATCTATATTTCAACTCCTTTGTGAATTGTCCCATTTTTTGTCATAGTGAAGAGCAGTGATTCTCATTCTTAAAGTAATTCTTAGACGAAAGTTAAAAAGTCAGATTTTTCTTTGTTTTTTTACCTATAACGTAGATTTTCTGTTCAGCTTAACCATCCACAGTCATCCAAGGATTTAGCTACGAACCATCATGGCCACGATTACCGCGAGAGTTTCCATGAGATTCGACCTTCTTATTATGTAGAGTAACCGAGGTCTGTTCTAAACATTCACAGTCACAGCAGCTTAGTTCGTAGCGTTTCACTTGTACTTCGGGTGGCAATACCCTGTGGGACTTGGCGTGTGAGGAGAGGTGGTTTTAGCAGCACGGAAGACGGTGTAAACCTAAAACCGAGCAACTCCTCTTTGAAGACCCAGACTCGTACCAATTTCCTGCATCGTCCATTGCTTTCTGGAACTCTTTTTGTCTAATTGGAATTTACTCCTCCAAAAAACTCCAAGGATTTTGTTACGCATGGCCTCTATCCCCTGAATTCATGTTGTTTCTCGCTCTTGCATATTCTCCCTTGGTTTCTGAGTATCTTTTCCAGCGTTTAACAGATTCCACATGTCTGAGAGACTGAAACTCGTTTGTAGTTCAACACAACTCGTCCATCTCCTTTTCTAAGGACAGGTATAACACTTGCCTTATTCCTCTCTCTTGCTACTGTAGTTTCCTCCAGACACCACTGAAAAATACCTCAAACTTCCAGACAAGAATACCAGCACACTCCCCTCAGCTCATACGGGGAAACGTCAACGTGATCCTAAGCCTTATACGGGTCGTTCACCATAGCAGTCTGTTGACATCTTTTCTAGAAATTTCAGTTCTCGTCAAGTCCACATCTTATCTCTGTGGGGTTGGAGCTGTAGCATCTTCCACTGTCATGAAGTTTTTGAACTTATCATTCAGCTCTGCCATTACAAATTTATAATTACCTACTCGTATTGTACGGGGAAGGAGTTTTACACTTTTGGGGTCCCATCTGTTGACCATTCTCTACTATCATTAAACATCTGAAACATACTCTACCCATATTAACAATCTCATAACTAAGCTCATTCCATTCCTCTACTATCCCAAGATCTACCCCTCCTCCCACGCCCTATATTTCATTATATCATAACAAAGTTCACGGCCTCTTGATATTTAATCATTACATAATTTGGAAAACTGTTCTTTCTCTACGTTATCAGCTGGTTTATGATCTTTCTTGAAATATTGGACAAACTTGGCTTTTCCCTCTAACTTAGCTCTCTTAATTCAGGTACCATCATTGATGCCCACCTCTGAACCTTTCTTAATTAGTTTCATGTGCTTCTCTAGCTTTTTTAAGTGCGGTACACGAAGCTGAGAATATTTCTTTATCCAGGTACTTACGTGCGATTCTAATATTTTCAGGGGACAAATTGTCTCCTCTACTATTTTCCAAAGGCGGAGTTCTGGTGGCAGGTTAGGGACGATGTGCACTCGCAATTCCCTCTCACGCACAGACTTCTGCAGCTCATACTCTTTAACTGTAGCCCAGTCTCATAGCCTTGCATTACTTGGAATGAATTTCATGAAACCATGTACCAGACAAACTATGGAACTTATCAAGGATCCCTTATAGTTTGATGCCATCTTCCTCTTTCTTTCCTTCCCTTATGAGTGTGACGTCATCACCGACATAGAACACAACCCAGCGGCAAACCGCCGGTGAACTCAACCCATTTCGAGAAGGCTCACCAGAGATTTTCCCTCTGTTTCCTTCCGTTAAGATGATCTTCCGTCCATGGAAGCAGCCTCTCCTTATTCCTGCGGGAAGATCCAGCTTCTTTACCAGCCTCCTGTGTGGTACAGCATCTTATGCTTTATGGCGGTCCAGATAAAAACAATCCACCAACCCTTCTCTTTCTTCTAAAATGAGCTCACTTTAACACAACAATCTTAAAAGTTCGTTTTATTTGGTCCCTTTTCTCGTTAAGGTGATTTCTTCTCTGCAGGAAGTCATTCATTTGCTTTCTCATTATATTTTTCAATATTTTACAGACCACGTTCGTCGGGGAGATCAGTTTGTAGTTCAACACGTCCTCTTGGTTTACTTTCTTAAAGAGGTATGACGTTTACCCCCCTTCCCCAAACACACACACACACACACTTCCTTGGCCCTTTATCTTTCTGTTTTGAGATTTTGTAGGGTATTTCAGGTGGTTTCTCAAGTGAATCTGCACGTATCTTTAGCACATACGGGAATATTGCCTTTGGAACAAAAGCCTTATATTGCTCAAAATCTTTGATTTTTATACTTACGCCTTTTCTAGATGTATCAGTGCATCTGCTCGACACAGCTCACAGAGAAGCAAAATGGATCCTGTATATTTTCTCCGCTCCAAGTATCTTCATGTCTGATCATTAGATCATTTTCCCTGAGTGTCCGTGTGTGTGTGATTACTATATGTGTGTTACGGGGAAAGAGTTATACACACGTGTTTTCCCGTCTCAACCTGTATGTATGTACTATATCTTTACCTCCCTACACACACGCACGCACAAACCTAAGCCAAGTGCCTATTCTTCGACCAGCTTCGAGGGGGGAGGGGGGGGGGTGATGAACAACTCGAATTGGAAGTAGGCCTATTGCCGGGCCCAGATTAGAACCCATGCGGAACCGACCGTTGGCGGGCTCGTGCTGATTCTTGGTCAGTAACGCTAACCACTGTACCACGGAGGCTCTCCCTGTAATACTGAAACAGTAATCAGAAAAGTTTTTACATAAAGAGAACCTACACGGAGAGAATGATCTAAACATTACACATCAAACGTTATGTAGACGAAAATATACATCACGTCCGTTTTCCATCTCCCTCAGCTGTGTCAGGGAGGCCCAGCAACGTCAATTCATTTAATTTCTAAATTTCCCCTCCTGCTGACCTGCCAGTCAGTCACCTTGATATATTTCACATTAAAGCTTCTTTTTTTCCTTCCATATAGCTGGTTATGAAAAATAGTTGATGGCGATCAAGGTCTCAGGCCGTAATTAATACGTGATGCTTAGTCAACAGAGGTATAATCTGAAAGTTAATGCTATTTTTTTCCATAGGGTTATTTAGGCGATACAACCAGCACACGGAAATTGGACTTTAGATCTTTCATACGCAAAATAATATTTCCCGCGGGTTTTGTATAGCTCTGAAATCAAAATAATTGTTGGATGTATTTTCTTTTTCGAAACCCTAAACATCATAAACTACGTGATTAGATTTTTAATAGGCTAATGTGCAAAATATGTTATACAGATTATTCTATATTATATAACTGTCGTAAGGCCGTTCATGAAGCCTCAACAACGAGCATAAGGAGGAAGACTTAGGATGTGTCTTTTCTTCATAAGTGACCAGTGTGGAAATAGGAGAGATAACGGACATCGCACAATCATTAGTCTGAGTACCATTACTAATTACAAATGTAGAACCTTAAAAGAGCAGTCCCGGTTATCCTCTGTCGATAGCACAGTGCCCTGAATGACGATAGAACCCTCCCTTCTCTCCGGTGGTGTTGACACAAAATGACAATATAAGTGGGAGAACAGTAAAGCAGATAGATGATGTCAGTGTGGTTGAGGCAGGCTACAGAAGGCAGAGAAAAGGCGAGATATAGTCAGCATACTCGAGCTAACTCAAGGAATTTCCCGTCCTCTACCCTTGGAGCAATCCCTTAAGTAAAAGGCTGTTGACAGCAGCCGCCCAGGGTGGTACTACCGTCCTGGCTGAGGAGTGTTAAAGTGGTGCCCAGAACCACCCTACACTCTCCATGTCAGGATTGCTGGTCTTACTTTCTGTCTCATCAGAAAGGGACTTCAGGGCTAGTCTTACCATAATCTTACAAGCACAATACACCTACTCAAACACTTACTTTCACAATATAGGTCCCCTTGCTATCTCTTGTCTGCACAATCGTTTTTGAATGTAATGAAGATGGAGTCCAACAAACCTCTGGCCCCAAGACCCCCGACATCATAGGGTGCTTAGAATCTACGGGTTCCCGCCTGATTCTACTTTAAAAGAGAGGGAAGGTTCAAACAGTAGTAGGATTGGCACCTCCCAAAACCTCACCCTCTATGTTAAACCTTCCTACTTTTTGTTCAATATGCCAACGTTTGAGGTCTCTCTCGTAACCCCTCTAACGTTGAACACTATCTGTCTAGTACCTCTCCTAATATCTTACTCCCCTCTGAGACCCAATAATATTCTCACTAGTCCTTTTTTCATATCCAACTATAATCACTCACGATTCCGGCTCAGAGGTGGTGTCTTTGCTATTACAACATCAACACACCTGTTGTACATTTCGAGTCCCCAAATATAAATGTTATGTGGCTCAAGGTCCGTCTCCCTAATACCACACTTTCTCTTTGTTTCGCCTATTGCTCTCCTAATTCTACAAATCTTATAACTCTCTTCGACTATCTAAACTACTATCATGAGACTGTGGCCTCCTTTCACCCGCAAGACGAGATTCTTTACCTCGAGGATTTCACCCTTCACCATAGGGAATGGTTGAATTCCTTTCATACGGATGGTGGCGGGATTGAAGCCCTCACGTTCTCAATTCTCAATGATCTAGAGGAAAAGTATCTCCCGGCTTACTCATAATCCTGACCGCTGTGACCACTCTCTTAAAATTCTAAGTCTGTTCTTCGCCTCTAATGCATCGCGTTGTAACTACACAATCTCGCCCCCAATTTTTCATCTGATCACATTCTCATATAATGTATCTATTCTAAAGGCACTTCCCCCCGCCCGAAACACCCTCTTCTAAACGTGAACATTGGCACCACAACAAAGCTGACTGGAATAAAGTACGAAAGCTCTTTTCCGATTTTCCATGGTTTAATTGCTGTCTCATATATGGTGATGCTTCTGTCTCCTCCAGAAGCATAGTAAGGGTTATTCATGCTGGAATGAAAGCATCTATCCCGTCTTCTTCCAAGACGACCCCTTCAAATCCATGGTTCATCCGTTTCTGTGATGAGATCATACAGGTAAGGGATCAGACACATCGGGATTAGAAAAGTTCTCCTTCTTCCGACTCCCATTCATCATTTATCTCTGCCCGTAATCGTTGCAAGTACGTTATCTGCGAGGCAAAGCTTTCCTTTATTCAGAGGTTATGCTGTAACCTCTCTTTAACCTCTCCTCTTCATCCATTGATAGATCTTTCTGGTCTTTAGCTAAGGGCATCTCCAGCAACTTCTGCCGCTTTACCTTTCCTTCACTTACTTCTCTAACGGTACTATAACTGTCTGTCCCACAAACAAAGCTACTCTCTTTGGTTACCGTTTCTCGTCTAGCTCTGCCTTGGATAATTCTTACATGCCTTCACCCCCTGATGCTCCTCTTACTAATCCTATGTCCCTTCCCATAATCTCTGTCTGAACTGTCCGAAAAGCACTTTTCTCTGTGGAAACAGGCGAGGATTATGACCCTAAAGACATCCATTCCCGTATACTGTAGTAGTGTGTAATTGAACTTGCACCTGTGCATGCTTCTGTTTCACTTCTGTTTAAAAAAACAGAAAATTGTATTCTTCTAAGAAGAAGGCGTTGGTACATTCCATCCATAAGAAGGGTGACCATTCTAATCCCTCTTGTTTCTTTGACATCTATTATTTCCAAAGTCTTTGAAATTCGAACTTCTATATCTTCGGACATCTTCAGTCTCACAGTCTTACTGATCGTCAGTATGGCTTCCGTAGGGCGAGATCCACAGGTGATATTCCTTCCTATTTCACGAATGTATGATCATCATCCCTACAAGACTTTGAGGAATCCTGTGTAGTTGCCCTTGACACAGCCAAAGCTTTTGACAGGATTTGGCACTGGGGTCTCATCTCTAAGCTACCTTTTTTGGGTTATCTCTCTCATTCTGCTTCCCCATACCTTGCTCCTCTGTGGCCGATCTATCTCAGAGGTGGATCAGCCTCTCCCCCTTTCCTCCACCAACTGCGGTGTCCCTCAAGGTTCTGTCCTGTCTTCTACACTTTTCTCCTTTTCATCGTATTCCTTTCTTCCATACATAACCAAATGCATCCTACGCTTACGACTCAACACTGCATACCTCACATCCTTCAGTTCTGCTCCTTGTTTTCTCACTCACTCGATCTGCATCTCGTCTCAGCACAAAGTCCTCAATAAACTCGGAATTGGACTGGATATCTCTCTCTTGGGTAGACGAAAATTCGCTATGTTTAATGCCTCCAAGAACCAGATTTTTCCCGTCTTTCTATCGAAAATTTCTCACAGCTTTCCTTTCTCCTTTGACGGTTTTGTATTTCCACCTCTTGACTCAATGAATATACTTGGTGTTACTGTAACATTCACGTTACGGAAATAACTGAATCTGCCCCTAAGAAATTAGAGTCCTATTAAATGTTGAAATCTATTTTCTTCCGAACAGATGAGCGGTTTATATTAAGGATTGATCTGTCCTCGTATGGAGCACTGCTCTCACATATTTGGTGGTTCTAGCTATACTTCCTTACTTGACAGAGTTGAATCGAAAGCGGTCCGTCATAAAAACTTTCCCAGGCTAACTTCAAAACTTGAACCTCTTGCCCAACACGTAATGTTGATTCACTTTCCCTCTTCAATAGGTATTACTTTGGATTTTGCTCTCGCGAGCTGGCTGCTCGTGTGCCCACGCCACTAGCTAGACCACACAATACTCAGCAAGCTGCTGTGTCACATGATTACCCTACGGTCGTTGGCAACTCAAGGGTGGGCCGTTTTGATGACTGTTTCTTTCCTTATACCTGGAAGTCTTGGAAGTCTGAACCCTTTCATGTCTTTCCCTACAACTATGACCTGGTTCATTTTAATAAACAGTATCTTCACTTCCTCCAAAATCCGTAAATGCTTTCCCTTGTCTCTTTTTTTTTCCCTTCCATTAACCTCTCTATATTTCAACTAAGGCCGGCCCTGTTCTGGGCTACTTCCATGACTGAAGACTCCAACGAAAAAAAAAAAAAAAACTCACTCGTCAGTGTCTCATCGAAAACACAATAATACTGAAACACTGTCACGACCTGCAAAACTACAAATAACAGAAACCATGTACGTAAGAGAGTATAATTCCTTCATGAACCGTCAAAGTACAGGACAAGCTAGGACTCTACAATAATTCTTCATTGTACCCCAAATGACCCCACTCTCTATCTCCACCGGCCTTTCCCATGTGCGTAGAACTCAGGAAAAGCCCCCAACCGTTGACCCTAGTTTTACTCCCTGCCAACTACACTACCACCCATGAACTCCGTGGAAACACGGTCCACGGATCAGCATATCTATGTCACATCTCTGATCCATAGACCTACAAGATGAGATTCATTCCGGTTTCATTCTTTGCAGCTATGTGTCATACAAGGGGCGACATTATGCAAGTGGACAGAAACAGTGTATATGATGTGAACAGGGGAAGGTATGGAAAGATCTGTGACGCTTATTTGTGGATAGTGGGCTGTAGTTTCGGAGCATGAGATATAACATCTAGAGAATAGACACGAATGATTTTGGTCGTTCGCTGTGTTCTTGGCGCTGCCTCAATAGCATGGGAAACGGGGGAGAAAAGCAAACATACACACACACACATACATACATAAACACCTTCTATCTTCACCTCATTACTAACTAATCATCTGCTTTTTTCACAGTTATTCATGTATTCTCCCTTCCCCTTCATCAGCCAGTTATCACTTCCACGTCGCTCAGCCTTACCCATATTTCCAATTTGTCACGTCCTATCAACTGTCTTTTTATCCTGTCTCCTTCTCATCACCCAACGTTCACCTTTACTCGGTCTTCCTCTCCCTTATTCCACCACATTCTTACGCTCAGGTGGCGGTGGTCTGCATCCTTCGGAAGACACATGATGGAGGCAGCAAGGGCAGGGGTAAGGATTTGCCGGGAGTCACCACGCTATATTAATGAAAAATGAATGTAGCCTATAGGGAAAAGAAGACGAAAAGAGAAAAAAAAAAAAAAGCATAATTAGTATTAGATGAGGAATCAAAGCAGCAGTATGTTTACAGGATGAGACAGAAACGAAAGGAAAAAGCAAAATACAGTAAGACATTGGTGAGTTTATAGATATGCAGGAAAAATAAGTATAAGATATAAAAGCTACACTCCATATGGTAGCAGGATAAGGTTGGAACCTTACATATAT
>JAYMFT010415066.1:0-17989 GCA_038088735.1 Panulirus argus | reverse complement strand
CCCCCCCATACCCTTGCCCCTCTCTCTCTCTCTCTCTCTCTCTCTCTCTCTCTCTCTCTCTCTCTCTCTCTCTCCCTTGGCTTACGTCCTCAAGTTGTTTTTTTCTACTCATCGCCAAGAGAATAACGAACGCCTCTCTTTTTTCTATTTTTTTTTTTTCTCCCTCGGTAACAAGTCGTCCTGATTTACCTTTCTAGCTCAGCGAGCCACACCTTTTTTATACGAGAGAGAGAGAGAGAGAGAGAGAGAAGCGTTGCTTGAAGCACCTCCGTCAGGTCTTAAGCGTTGCTCACGCTTTAGAGACCTCAAGCGGTGATGATACTGCGGTGTCCTGTTTGCTGTATGCATTACTGTATCGTTCTTATTTGATAAACCCCCTTGGCTACATAATCCTCCTCTCTCTTTCTCTCTCTCTCTCTCTCTCTCTCTCGTTCTCTGTCAGCCACCTGCAGCAGCAGCAGCAGCTGCCGCAGGTGTGTCGGTGGTCCGTCCGTGGCCACACCGCCTCTCACTGTTGGCCATCCACGACCCCACCGCCTCCTCCTCCTCCTCCTCCTCCGCCAGTGCCGCCTTGATATTTTTGTGTGATGAGGAAGGTAGTTGTGACAGGGGATGAAGAGAGAGAGAGACAGAGAGAGAGAGGAAGGTAGGGAGAGGGGATGAGAGTGGAGGGAGAGTGGAGAGAGGGAGGGAGGGAGAGGAGGAGCAGAACTGGCAGGGACGCTTGGTCTGAGTCACTCCACCTTACGAACGACCACCTCCCTCCCACGCTCCAGTAACCATTAAAGCATCACCCCCAGAGTCTTATGGCCTCTGTACCAACGCCCCTTCCCCCCTTACTCTGGGGGTGATGACTACCGCCCCTCCGCGGTACAGGAGTCCCCCAGAGAGAAAGAGAGACACACAGATGTCCCTTACCCTCGGACGGAATACGTATGTGTGTATAAAAAAAGGTAAAATGGCGCGTGGGTCTGACTCTCTAAGCAACAAGGGACGGGTGTGTGTGTGTGTGAGGGGCTGGGGTCCCACAGCGCCGCGCTAGCGCTGCCCTTCACCGTTATGACCAATCTTGACTCGCCTCCTCCTTCGGCAGTTCGGTGCGTCTTGAAAATCACACCCGAAAAGCGCAGCGGTCGAAGTCGTCTACGACTCTCCCACATACGTGGCTGGAGACCTGAGTGTTGAATATATTTGTAGAGCGACGGAAGGAAGAGGCTGTTGCTGCCTCCTCCTCCTCCTCCTCCTCCTCCTCCTCCTGCAGCGTTGTGGGCTTGGCTTGGGGAAGCTAGCGAGTGGCACCAAGTGGCTAAAGATGGGCTGTCCGTGGGAGGAGCTGAAGGCCGCGTCCGTGGTCCAAAGTGGCACCAGGTCTCGCCGGGAGACCTCAACCGATCCATTGCCGACAAAGCGATAACGCCTACATCATCTCCTCCTCCTCTCTCCTCCTCCTCCTCCTCCTCCTCCTCTTCCCTCATCATCATCACCTTCCCTCTCTTATCTCCATCCTCATCCCCCACCGCCCACGTTCCTCCGACCTTTGCCCATTACTGTCACACGCTTGGCCGCCCACGCCCTCACCAGCCCACGCATGTGTCCCAACCATCCAGGGTGTTCTTCAACCCAGCCTAACGAAACACATTTTCACTCCCCCGTAACACCAATGGCTAGGAATTGACGTGTGTCTTTTCCTGCCTCCTTCTATCCCTAATGTTACGTTTCCACCTTGCCAGTCCTTTGACAGATAACGAAGCACATTTCCCACTCCGTGTCGTGTTGCATCCATTATTGCGAATGAATTCAAGCAGCAACAGAGTGTTTGGGTCCTAACGAGGGGCTGTTTGTGGTAGTGGAAGAGAACAGAGACTCATAGACCGGGGGGGGGAAGACCTGTTAACTTTTCGTAATGCTAAAGTGGCTCATGTAATGTCAGACGTGGATTTGAAATTATCATTCACTCTGTCTGAAGGTCGCAAGAAAGAAACGCTCACGTGTCTACCCAGCGAGCGTAATGAGAGAGCGAGTTTAACTTTATCCGTGTAATCAAGAGGTACGGAACTTTGTTAAACCTCTCCGGCGGCAACTCTGTGTGGTCACTCTATTCCCACCAGATCATGAATTATTCCCCCGAAGACTCCGGAGACCACGTCAGTCACCGCGGATAAACTGCATCAAACATGAGCCCTCTTGTCCGTCTTCAATTCCATCTTCCTATACAACACTGCGTTGCCTGATCCTTTATGGGAATCTTTGACCGCCTTCCCATCAGTCTACCGTCTTTTTACACCCAACATTATTGACACCATCCGCCTTTTGAGCAACTGTTTACGTACGTCAAGCATTATTGAAGCCGTCAGGCTTCTGGGTAACTCCGGCTTCTCTTGAGTGCTTCTGTGTCGTGTTGGAGAGCGAGATGTCCCCTTAATTTTGAAGAGAATGATCGAGACGAGGATATAAATACTTTAGGAGTTTATGGCGCCTCCGTAGACGTTCCCTGAACACTTACAAGTCGACAGAGTGAGGAGGTAAGGAAATGCTCTTTGTGGCTCCTTCAAGCACGTTCCCTCGTCACTACAGACGAGAGTTGATAAGATCAGGAAATGCTTTTGGGAGTCGGAGTTGCTGCAGCACGTTTTAGTATAGCGCCACGGGAGAACCCGTGGCTTGCCTTTGGGTCGGTGACGAAGCCACTCAGTCTTTGGATCGCTTCCCCTTCTTGTCGAGTATCGATTATTTCCCGTTCGCAGCCGTGTGAAGTCCGCTTCGGACGGGGACGTAAGATGTCGGACCTCGAGTCGCAATTTCTTCCATCTTTTTTTTTAACTGCAGTGATTAATGGGCTCATTTTACACAACCAGGAGGATTACCAGTCGTAGAGATTACAACCACAAACAAGTCTTGTTGAAGAAAACTACTGTAATCATTATCCTTCCCTGAAGATAACGGTATTGCTTGTGTGTGTATCGTCCTCGTCGAAGATAACACCAGTGGCTATCGTTCGTAGTAGAGATTACCACAGTGATCGTTGGAGGTAGGGATAACCACAATAAGTATCGTCCGCAGCTAACATAACCTTGATATGTAATGTTCTCAAGCCGTATAGGATGTTTGTCATTGGCAGTAATAAGCCGAGGGAGTATATTGTTCGTAACTCTCATAGCCAAAGTAATTGTAATTCTCAGCAGAGAGACATGTGATTCCTCCTAAAGGTATAATCAGGTTTCCGGCAGTCGGTGAGAGGGGTAACATCTTGGCTACGGAAGTGTGACATAGTTGGGAATATGTAGCAGTGCTTCAGAACAAAGACAGATAACAGGATATCTGCTGGTCTATATTGGGGTTATCTGGTAAAAGATCCCTACATTTTGTCTGAAGAAAAGTATAATCTGTATCAAACACACACCGATTTCTTCCAAACTAATATCTATGTTTTTCAGTGTTTGAAAAGTTTTTATTTTAACTTCATCGTGGGGGTAATTCATACCAATGTTCATATTCTCTCTCAGAGAAATACCATTTTCCCACTTCTGTACCGACCTTTTCTCTTGTGATTTTCACCGGGTCTTCTTATAGCTGAAGAATATCTTCCTCACTGATTATGTCTGTAATGAAGATATTTTCCTCAATTACCAGATCAAATGGTAACCCGAAAGAACGAATTCAATGTTCATCTACGAGGAAAAAGACTCAGTACAGGAGTGGGAAAGATTCATTTTGCAGAGTATTCATCCAAATACTGAAATGAATTATCCAACGGTGTAGAAAATGTAGGATACGACACTGATCTACAGTCGGTAATGAAGGTGTAGGCGATGAGACTCCAATGAAGACACATTGCGAGCACTGGCATCCACACCGTGTGTTATGCGTTATACATTTTCCCCAACCACAACAGTGCCTAGGGAAGTCTTTATTACGTAAACATCCCTTGGCTATCGTTCATGGGAAGGCAATGACTATGAAACTCTTCTATGACACCCTTCGTCAAGTGGTGTCCAGGTCAGAAGATACGTAATTCTTTGATGCTTGCACTTACTCTTGGCCCCTAAAGCTCCCATTGTATTTGACAATCTCAACAATAGACTCAACAAGGTGAGACAGTATCATACCACCCTCATACTTCTCCCGGTTCGTGAGTGCTTTAAGGTAACTAAGATTTTTCTATAAAAAGGAATCAGTAGCGATTGGTACCAGCTGCAGCAGCAAGACTAAATCATCAGCTTTGCCCCAGAGCCAGTGGGACCTGCGTTACCCTGCATGACAGCTTTGCTTAACAAGATCTCGTCCTTCCAATGAGAGGATCTAAGCTGGCGACAGACAAGATATGTCTCTCCCCTTGTTTCACTCCATCCATCTACCCAAAGGAGGAGGTATTCAGACCGGATACCACTCACGTGAGCGGCTATGACAGTGAGCAGATGAGAGTGAAAAAAAGAAACAGATTCTTCTTAATAGCAGGTCAAACTTAACTCCTTATTAACTGCGTGGGTAGTCTGGATTACACAGCTTCCCTCAGAAGCTTTTGGAAACTTCAAAAGACACAGTATAAACTGAGCTCTTAAGTGAGCAGTGGACTAATTACTTTCCATGGCCAGCAATCCAAAGACATTTCGTGGAATTCTCTTTCCATAAAGTTGCACGGTTGAAGTCTGGAAAACTCGATCCTGAGAGAGTGAGAATGTCGTTAAAAGATCCCGTAGTTAAGTGTGATAACCCTTATACCTACCTGAAGTTCTTGGAACCATTAGTGAGGTATTCATAGACGCTGGAGATGTGAAAAATAAGGACGCGTTGTGTGAAACACATCAGAAACCCTCTCATGATTACTCCAATTAAGTTTCCGTGTTGTAGTTTCTTTTATGGAAGGTGTAAAGTGTGTAGGTGTCAAATATCAGGCACATAGTCACCAAACATTTGTTTACGACAGAGTTACGAACCAGGATCATCTTCTATGATACAAAATACGTATTTACAAACAGCGTAATAATGTTGCTATAACGACCAGATATATCATATATTACATTACCGTCCCCTCTGGAGCCAATCATATTTTCTTTGTTCCAGAACCCACAAACTTATTGCTTAGAGAGCGAACTTCTTCAGACCTGAGAATGATATATTTCATCGTCTTAGTGTTTCAGTCTTTTTGAAAAGACATGTGATCCACTTCCTCTTGCATATTTTTCCTCTTTGCTTCTTTCATGAACCCTTCAAGATGTCTCAGTTAAGGTCTTGCTTTGATGCGGACTTTCCTTCCCCCTTGCCTGGAACTCTCCAACATAAGGAAGGATAAGAACCCTCCGCTTCTCAGGCAGCCAACTACTTTCCAGAGGCAATCGAGAAGCCGCTGGATTTGTCTTTGAAACCAGCACACCCTCGCGAGTGTTGCTCAGACATTGCTTTATCTAACAGCAGATGCTTGAAGGCAGAGTTCGTTATCCCTTTCGGGTACTGTACACTCGCTTGTTTCTGAAGCAGAGATTAGGATTGAATCCCCTTGAGCACGTATTTGAGACCCTTTAAACACACGACCTTACGACACTTAGATATGATGGCCTGACGCCTTTGCCCTAACCCCATAAGCCTTGACCGGGTCAAAGACTAAGGCCAGAATACCCCCGAGTCATAACATCGTCACCAAGGGTCGAAATGTCTTACCCAAGGATCGTACCGTCGGCCTTGAGGGATGAGATTATAAAGGTTTATTTACTGTGTTGTCTGAAACGCGGCATTCAAAACACACGTAGTTTATGTTATTGGATTCTTGCAGCAGCTGTTTTCTGATGCAGATTATTCACTGATGTGTTCCTCTTCTTTGATCTACCTAAATTCAAACTCTCTCGCCATTTGCTCTCTACACACAGAAACATGTTTTCTATCTTTTCTTTAATCCGTCTGATTGTAGTTTGCTCAGCTTTCAAGATTCGCCACTAAATTTGCCTCAGGATGAATTTTCCACCCTGTTTACGAATTAGATACATGGTCTTTCTGATCTCATGTGAACACTGAGTTATTTACATACGCTGGTTAACCTTTTCCCTCCTCTAGCAAGTAACATTGGAATTCCAACTTGTTTCTTGTTTTCGCTTCTGAAGTTCATTCAGACATTTCTGCATCAGAATACCTAACTTTTTATCCTCTAAGTAGTGAGTTCTTGAAGTGTTTCCTATTCATCTATTTTGCTGTTTTGATGTTAAATTGTCTTTCTATCTTTATTCTAGATTTTTTTTATAACAGTATCTTAGTTTTTTTCCTTCAGAGAAGGAGCTAATCTTTTGTTTTTCACTCTCTTATAATTAATTTGGATCACTTTACGCTGAAGTGATGAAATCCGATGATTCTTATGACATTATTGGTCACAAAAACAATGCAGTTAAAAACATTGTCTCTTACGTACGTGAGAATTTAAGTAATTCCAGCAAGCGCAAGTCCTCATATGACGAGTCTTTTGCACCTTAAGTTTAAGTACTTGTGTTGGTCATCAAAGTGCATCTTTACCTAAACTTTGGTCTTCACTAACGTACAACTTTACTGGTTAATGAATTGATCCCCTCGATGTGCTATAGGCTTTTATTTAAGCTTTTATAAAGGCTTTGTAAATCTCTATCTAGGAAATTACGCAAAGTTTTAGAACTGTGTTGATCTAACTCACAGTAATGGACACAAACTCTTAGGCAAAGGTTGTGCTTCTAGTGAGGAAAAGTTTTTATTTTTTGAACCGAATTGTTAACGTGAGGAATGATTCACCAATAGTAGTTGAAAGCAGCACTATACACACGTTTGAAAATACAATTGAAAAATACTTTACTTCAAAGCAACGACTGACATTACTAACTGCTTCGTCTGTAGTTGAATGTAAAGTTTTTTACAGGTATTGCGCCATAAGCCATCTGTTTGCTTCCGTACCTTCACTACACTACGCTCTGATTTCGTCCGCTATTGCACGATGCCCCTGAAGAACCCAGTGTTGCGTTGCTGTTTGATTTCTTTTGGATTCTTCCGTATTCCTTTACATTCGGGGTTGGACGCTCTGGAGGGCAAGAAGACGTGCATTGAATAAAGCGGATGGGATCGATGTGGTATACTGGAGACTGGAGGTGGTGGAAAGCATCTCGCAATGGTCAGGTCAGAGGTCAGGTGGTGTTAAGGGTGTAGTGAAGATGACTGTGTAGTGCAAAAGGCCTTTTGAGCTGATCTGTGAAGGTCAGGTCAAAGGCTAGTGGTGGGGTCGAGAGTGTAGGGAAGATACACTGGTCGAGGGTGAGGAAGAAACTCCGTGTGTTGGAGACGAAGTGTAGTGAAGACCCGTTTGGTCGTTGTCTCATTTTTTTCCTCAGCAGTGAAGGTGATAAGTGAGGAGAGAGAGACATACTGCATTCGCTCGCGAATGTTATCGTTTCTAGTCGTTTCTTCTCAGACGTTTGATCTCCTTACGAGCAAATCGGGTTTGAGGTCATCACTCTGCCAAAATTCTGCCAAAAATGTAGTTACAGACAATAAAAACAGCTCAAGAGTTGGAATGCGTGTCTAGGCCCAGGTATCCTCATGCACAGGCAAATAGACAAGCAAACGCATCCGTTGCTTGGATACGCTTATACGTACGTCACTCCTACGTCAACACGGCCTCCCGTGGAGGCTCCTGCAGGTAAAGAGAAGTTAAAGAAACTCATATAACACAGGGCGGGAGGAGCGGGAGATGGGGAGAGACCAGCAAACCTAACTTTTTACACTATCGACCCAGAAAAGACATGTCGGGCGGTAGGCGAGGGCTGGTTGTGGTGAGAAGAAGAAACGCTGGGGTCAGAGGTTTAAGACGTCAAAGGAAGATTAGTGTCTCCGAGGGACCAAGGCAGATAAAATGGGATGTGATTGTCTTTTTCAAGGGATCCTAATTAAAGAGTTTCGAAGATCCTTTTATTGATGAGGGGAACAAAAAACGGTAAAAAATACTAGACAAGCGATTTTGGGAGGCATAGGTTGGCCGACAGGATCTGAGAAAAAGCTTTTAGAACCATAAAACAATGAAAAATGGAAAAGCAACGTAGTGCTTAAGGAGAAGTGGAGGTTTTAAGTGGAGATCTTTCAAAGTGGGAAAAAGAGGTAAGGTGGGGATCAGTTCATCTTCAGTGGTTAAGCAGTTCCTTGAGTGGTCTTTCACCCCGCAGATGAAGTGTGTCTTATCACAGGCGAGGTACCTCCAAGGTTTCCCGAAGTGGGAGAGAAGATGAGCTTCTCGAACCGAGTCTCGGTGAGAGAGAAGATTCGAAGCCCTAGTGTTGAGTTCCACTGGAAGGAAAAACCCGTACCTAGTGGGCAAGTCTAATTGGGACCGACAGATAAAGAACCCAGCGAAGGAGAGCTTCCTGAAACTGGTGAGGTTCGAAGAAGCGCATTTAGGTCGAGTTGGAGGCAAGGGAGTGTAAAGCAGAGAGAGAGAGAGAGAGAGAGAGAGAGTTGTTCGCAACGAGAGAACTGCTTAGGAGTGGTGCTTCGTGGGTGTGTGCGTGGGTGGGTTTGTCGGCCCAAGTGGCTTCCAGGGATTCATGAAGCACCCTTTAGTGAGTTCGTTCCCCAGCGGGGAATCTCTAAGAGGAGGACAACGAGGCGAAGAATGGAGTCAAAGAGAAAATCGGCTGTAACTCTGGAAGGGATGTGGGTAGAGTGGGAAAAGAAAAGAGTGTGTGAGAAAGAGTGCGTGCGGAGAGTAAGGGGAAAATAAATGAAGGAGGAAGAAGAAGAACAAGAAGAGGAGGAGGAGGAGAGAAGCAGTGAGGTAATGACATACTCCCACACAGGAGGCGGAGGCTGTGGACGCCATCAGGTCCTGGGGCTCTTCCTAGTCCCTCATCCCATCACGAACCATCCACAGGGATCTCCTCTATCCTACCAGCCGTCTCCTCCTCCCTCACTTCTCCTCCATCACTCCTTCGTCTTTCCTTTCCTCCCTCACTTACCTTCCATCACTCCTTCCTCTTCACCATCCCTTGCAATCTCTCCATCGCTCATCTTCTTCCATCTCATCTCCTCCGTCGCTGAGATGCCGTGAGACAAATGCAGATCTCTTCTTACGTACGTATGTCTCCAATTACCAGTCACACTTCACACTACACGATGGTAGCCAGAGGAATAGAGAGGAAAAAAAAAAGAGGTAATGTGAAGCCAACTGAAACACCATCGATATTGAAAAGTTTAATAGCAGTGATATACGTCGAATGGGACACCGCTGAGATATTAGAGCGAAGACCATCACCGATGAGAACGGCATAACAAGCACCGTCACCAGCAACAAGCTAAGCCGTGCCACACTGGCAAGTAACAAGCCAAAAGGAATGACACACTGGCAAGCAACAAGTCAAATAATATTACGCTAACAAGCAATGAAAGGAAATTGCTTGCTAACGCCATCACATACTACAATACGCTTCTCACCGTCATTTGCTATACGCCAAGCAAGAAGATAGCACCAACACCAGCACTCTCGCCATCATCCGCTATATAAGCCGTACAATCCACCACCAACAACTGCGACGGACCAAACAACTCCAACACTACCACCAACTACAGCAGGCCACATAGCGCCGTAATAAAGGAAAGCCGATCAAAGCGATCTCCAACAACAACAACATACCAGACAACATCGTCTGCTACAACCAAAAAGGAACGACAACAAAAGCAAGTAACACAGTGCAATGCAATTAAAACAACACCAACAACAGTAAAGCCACCAACATCAATAGATCATACAACACCACCACCATTATAACCACATCTCCAACAACAATCGCTCCAACGACTGCCAGCTATACTACTCTCACCACCACTGACATCGCGACACCATCGTCACCAACATCGTCTTCAACAATGCCTCTCACCACCACTACCACTCACCACCACTAGGTAGATTCACCAATCGATAGGTAAATAACATTTCTTTATTAGCCAAAGGAAGTTTTATGAGTAAGGCAAGCGTGTGGGAAGGTGGCACCAACTTTGTCTGTTTCTTGTTCTCCCTTTCCTTCATAATACACATTATCTACATATTACTTCACCTACGTGTGACATGTACATGGAAGAGTTTACACACACACACACACACACGTGAAATGCAATGGTCAGCGTTGCGACCCGCGAGTCCACGTGCGTAACAAGTTCGGATTTTTGAGTCTCCTGACGGGACGGCCAACCCACAGCCAACCCAGTTGTTCATCCGTGCACCCTCCACCAGCTGTGGCTTGGTCGATGACGAGTAGGCACCTGGCGGAAGCAGAGAGGCGTGTGTGTGTGTGTGTGGGTGTGTGTGCATAAGTCACGGTACATGCTCAGAGTTAAGCGACCGGGCAATGCTTGTGTGACAACTAAAAAAATGAAATTCTATTCACCATAGAATACAGCGTTGCTTTTCCACAACAGCGCACAGCAATTGGCTGGCAACGCCCGAGCGTATGTCCGTCCTGTCCTGTCCCAAAACACACACACACACACACACACACACACACACCACAGCCGTCACTCTACACCTGTTCTTTATTTGTATTCCCCGTTGGACACCTGCGGGGCTGGAGGCAAGGCGGTACGAACCGGATCCCTGGAACCGGGGGGTGGTTCTCCTCCTCCTCCTCCCCCCCCACCAACCAACCAACCAACCAGCTACCACCAACCCTACCAACCAATCAACCAGTATTGAGTGCTTACGGACCAGCGAGCCGTGGTCGTGTGTGTGTGTGGGGAGGAGGAGAGGAGGAGGTCAAAAAAGTAGCAAACCCGCTTGTGGAGGTCGATGCGTAGTAGGCCATCAGCAAATTCTTCGGCACCCGAGTCCATCGTAGTGTGATACGCTCTCTCTTTCTCTCTCTCTCTCTCTCTCTCTCTCTCTCTCTCTCTCTCTCTCTCTCTGAAGGGGGTAAGACTTTTTTTTTTCCTCTCTAATGAGATCAAAGCCATTTTTTTTTATTTTATTTTTCCTTTTGGGGTTGGTAGAACTCAGGTAATGGAGTTTCTTTTTATGCCACGTCTCTTTCTGTTCTGGCGAGAACCTTTATGTGTTACGTGCCCTTGCGCAGCTCTGAATAATTCATTTATCCCGCGGTGGTCTAGGAATCTATTCGTGTCCCTGTTTCATGGACAGACTTCACTCAACCTTGGGTCTACTATACTCTCCTGGACCCAGTTATATATACAATGCTGTGGCTAGAATTCTCCAGCTATAGCTAAATTGATCAGGACTTTACTGCTTTGGTTAGAAACATTTCCATTTCATAATAAAACCCAGTTACATTCATTGGAGATTTCGTTCCATCTGTTGTAAGTTATCCTTTTCTTTGCCTCCCATTCATCTACAAAACTCTTGAGAAGTTTTCCAGTACGGATTAGAGAGTCTGAATGTCATTCACCTTCTTGTGAATTCAAGTCCTCGCTTTACACTCTTTTCCTGTGCCCTTACTGCGCAGGCAACTCCAAGCAGCCGCGGGGACCGCAACGCAAGACTCGACAAGTCAAGGGGAATGGTCTGCAATGACGTCTTGTTGATCAAATTCACCTTGAGAGCCAATCTCTAGCGTCCTGAGTCTGTTTGCACTACCTTATCCTTCTCTTGGTTACCCTCTAGCACTAGTCTGTCTGGCACCCGGGAAGCCGTATGGATTGACCTCGAAGGATCTTGGGCCAATATTCACTCGCTCGATCAAATATTCAGCCGAGAGCTGTGAGCGGGTTGGTGTGGACGGGCTGGCGTGGTTGTCGGCGTAGCTGGCTGGCTCGCACTAGGCAGACCAGTCCTGTAGCGACGAAGAGCAGCTGCTGCTGCTGCTGGCTTGGTGTGTTGCGGTGTTGACCGTCATGCTCATCCTGTGTGAGGAGGCACAACAGGATTACAGGGGAGGGGGTCCACAAAGGGTCTCTGCCAGACCCCAGTGACCTGGTGATTATGACACGAGACACCGCAAAGGTGATTCGCTACGTTAGTAAAGACATTTATCATTTCACAGTTCTCTTAGCTGACTTATTCAGAAGTGGACACAGTCGTAGATTTCCAGAAAATATCTTTAAGTCTGCTGGAATATCATCTGGTTTGCCCGTATGTCTTCCTGAACAACTAACTGTCCTTAGACTTGAGAGCAGTCTTAAAACTAACCAAGATATAGTTTGATTCCCTTTACTGATCCTTTTCAAATGATGCTCCGGTGACAAGATGTCGAGTCCTAAGTCCCTTAACACTTATACTTTCCTTCGATGCTGAAGCCGTGGTCTGATCTGTTTAAACACCGTCTCGTCTTCATGACATCGTATTTTGCAGCGTTAGATTTCATGACACATCTGTCCGACCACTCCTGTACATTTCGTCTAGGTCCCTTTGCAATATTTCACAGTCCCTGTTAATTAGAACTTAAATCCTGATTTCAACATCATCATTGATAATCCGTATTCAGGTATGATTCCAACTAGTTTAGCAAATCATTTATGCTGATTAGAAACAGTGGTGGGCCCAGAAATAAGCCCTAGGGGATCCCATCTGTCACCTTGCCTACCTCGAGAAGGATCCCAGTTACATAATCTAACAATCCATTTAAGTAGCTCTTCTCTGACTGATCCTTGAGTGAGTTTCAAGCTTCATTTAATCAGTCTTTTTCTCGGGAAGACAGTGCTGAAGTCCTTCTAGCAATTCAGGAATACAAAATCTTCATATGAATTCCTTTTTTCTCAAAGATTTTGCTTACTCCCACTGGTGTAGCTTCTGCTAGTCAATAACTCCTTTATCTGCTTCCTAATTGTCATACTAGTATCTTAATGATCATACTTATAAGTGAAACCTGCTCTGCAGTTCAGGGTTACTTCTGTCACTTAATGGAATATTGGTATGACAATGGCTCTAGTCTTGTATAATAAAGACATTGCCCGCAATAAAAGAGTGAGAACCTGAATACATTGCCTGTGGTTTGCAAAGGGTCTCCGCAACCTCTCTGAGTACAGATTGTAAGATACCATCTAGGCCATAAGCTTTTTATTGAGTCTAGTTCCTGCAAGAGCTTACTCAACTGCATCGTATCTATTTCAGTAATTTCTAGGACCTTTTCCCTCCCTGACTGGTAGTACAGGTATACACATTCAGGTCTTAAATGACCTTTTGCCCATAAGATAGACCTGAGTCTTTATCCCACTCATTTCATCAGTATCCTGGGGTCTTTCCAGTAACTTCTCTTCTCTTGAATATCATTTGCCAAGTCCTTATCCTACTACTGTATCTTACTACTCTCTTGAGACCTTATGTCTCACAATATTCTTACTAACCCTTCTCATATTTCTGTAATATTCATACAAGATGCTAATTCCTTCTTTCACTTTGGCATTCCTAATCATCACGCAAGCTACTAACCTCTTTAGATTCCGTGTCAAGGGAGGTGTCTGGGCTTATTCCAGTACCATAAGACCTGCTGCATCGCTCGAGGTCCTCCAGCTTCCAGACTTTGCCACCGACGTCTGGCTTGAGATTTGTCTCCTAAATTACCACTATTCAACTTTGTTTTGCCGACTGTTATCCCAGCTCTAGAGACCTTAATACCTTCCTTCGACTGTCTAGGTTCTTGCTATGGGGCCGTGACATCCTCTCGCCTTCAGCCTGATGTGGCCTGACTTGGAGACTTCAACGTAAACCAGACGGAACGGTTGAACTCTTCTCTCAAAGTTCTTGGGTAGATGGAAGCCCCTGTTTCCTCCATTCTTAAATGGCGTGGACGAAGCTACTACCATCCAACTAACCATTGTCTCAGACCTTCACCACCTCAGCGTCCAACACGCTGGACCCGTTTTCTACATTTGGATCTTAGCGTCGTATGCGTTACTGACCATGAGCCTGCGCGGGCCAGCTGTAGGGGCCGGACCCCTCATGGATTCGAACCCTGAGCTGTGGCAGTCGGCACTACACTTTAATCCAAGTGTTCCTCCTTCCCTCTTAGAGGCTGGTTTGTGTGTGTGTATGTGTGTGTGTGTGTGTGCCAAGGAGAAAAGGCGTGGTATATACATACTACAAGGTTAAGACAGACGGTGTGTGTGTGTGAGTGTGTGTGTGTGTGTGTATGCTAAGGAGAAAAGGCGTGGTAGATATATACTACAAGGTTAAGACAGACGGGGCAACACGAGTGTAAAATTCTCTCTCTCCCCGTAACACACAGTTGGTAATCACACACACACACACAAAACCCGACCTTTGGGAGAACTCATACCCTTCGTAAAATGTCGCGACCCCTCTGCGCTGTCATGGGACGCATAACAGTCCCCTGTCTGTCAGCTTAAATGCATCTGCTTATCAGCATTTTATGCCCTTTCAGTGAAGACATTTTTTTTGCCCTTTTCCCAAAGTAGTATAGTTCCTCGATGATCTAAACACCGATTCGACTTTTTCTCAGACATTCTCAACATCAGAGATCTTGCCAGGCTAACAACAGGACTTTCAACACTTATATTGGAGTTGATATTTACGTGTGTGTGTGTGTGTGTGTGTTCCCGGACTCCGCCCGCGAGTGGTAACACCGCAATTTAGATGTCACCGCCGGCGAGGTTGTACCACAATCAGTGGACGGAAAGAGAAAGACGGTCTTGACAGGAACCTCGTTGTTCCAAACGAGTCCATCAGTCCCCTGCTCCTGCGTGGAGTGCACCCTTGAAGCTGCAACGATAATGATGTGCTAACATTCCGTTTTCCTTCCGATACGTGAGATATCATTCAGGTCTTTTTCATTTTGCACCTTCATCATCCAGTCTTGCAGTGAATAGCTCTGTGGTCCGACAAGCCATTGAATATGTCGCTTAGATGCGTACGCCGTCTTCTTTCCCAGCAGACCAATCTGGTCTTGGTGACACAGGGAGAATTCCTTGTGGTTCATCTTTTTATTATTGATGAGATTCAGACGAAAATTCAGTTACCTCTTTCTTCAAACACCTTCATGCTGGAGGGTCAGCGGCCTGCAGTGGATTTGAGTGAATTGGAACGATGTGGTATACGGGGGTCGACGTGCTGTCACTGGCCTGAACCAGGGCATGTGAAGCAGCCGCTGGGAAGACCACGGAAAGGTCTGTAAAGGGGGTCTGGTTGTCGATGGGAGGCTGTGGTTTCGGTGCGTTAAACAGGAATACTAAAGAGTGGATGGGAACAGATGAGGCCCTTTCTTCTGTTCTGTTCCCCTGGCGCCTGGTATAAAAACGAAGCGTCACTTGGATGGGAGTCCATATGTCTGAGAAGAGCAAGCTGATTTGTGCCTCTCCTCGACTTCACAGGAGGCACGACGTGTGAAAATGCAGCGTACCTGCGTACTGACCCCATTCTTGCCGCTTCTCACCAGCCCTGAGTTTGCCGCGCCCTCATGTCGCCTGCGTTCGACATGATCAGCTCTAGGTGACTGCGAATCTCACATCTCCTTTTCTTTCTGAGTTTGTCGTGAACTAGTACCTGGAATGATATCTGCTGTCCCGCTTAAAGATGGAAATGTCGAGGTTAATTGTTCCTGCTCATCTTATGGCGTATAAACTTCGGGTAAGACATAGTTTTGGCTCTCGTCTGGAAGGTAATATTACGCAAAAGATTCTAAACGTAAGTAATCAGTTTGATTGGAGAGGGGATTTCATATGATATGGTGAGGGAATTTAACCATTTTTTAACATGTATGTTCGAGGACTTCAAAAATCGATTGACGCCTGATGGTCTTCCTCTTTCTCTGTGGACGAGAATGTGCCTCAAGTTCCGTCCGAGAGCCATTCAATATTTCCTTCATTTCCAAAGAAAACTAGAATTCCGTTCTTATTTAGTCCCTTCTTCTTATTGTCTGTCATCGCTAAATCTCACTTCCATCCGTCTCTTCCATCTCTGTCTATTCCAGTGAGGTATAAGAGCCTCGATGTTGCTGCACTGGATCACATTTCCCAACGATGCTTTCACGATCTTCAACACCGGGGGAGGGTTGAGGGGCCCGTGGGACTGGACTGGACGGTCTCCGAAGCCTCACGAACTTAAGCCATCATGTCCCACGGCGATACGGGGGGGGGGTCGGGATGGCAGCACCAGCGCCTCCTCCTCCTCCTCCTCCTCCTTAGTCAACCACACGTAACCCACTCGTGCCTGGGCAAGACCAGGGCATCGGAGACGAGGCTTGAGATAATGAGATGGACTTTTATAGCGACGGGGATGATCGCCTCTCGTCTCGAGCGGTTACGCCAACCCTCAACATCTCCAGAAAGGCCTTTTTGGCATTATCTCCAAACGCCATGTCTCCTCATGCAGAGGACCTCCAAAGAGGCTTTTTCTTTTTTTTTTTTGGAGGGGGGGGGAGGGCGTTATCTTCGACACAGGCGGAAGCAGCATTATCTCACGCCTCAGCTTATCTATGCTGGAAGTGTTGCATTAACCTCAGCATGGTTCGGCAGAGCATTCAATAGAAAGCACACCTACAAAAGCCAAATATGATCGGTTGAGCAACACAGCGATTAAAGACAAAATCTGTCAATTCTTAATCGAAACTCTTTGCCAACTAATGTCCATTGACAAAAAACTTCTGGATTAATTCTATAATTTCTGACGGTTTAGCGAAGGGGAAATAAGCTTAAGATCTTTCTCCACACTGTGCCCAAAGCTTTGACTCAAAGGAAAGCAGAAATAACGGGACGGGAGCGCTGCTAAACAATACGCCAGTGCAGTTGAGGATAAGCTTGAACAAGCTCCACGCTCATCCTGGTCATACCTCTTTAGTAAATGTCCATAAATTCGACTTCCCTGTCTCACCCAAACTACTTAAACCTACCAAGAACTCGTGTGCTGTTTACAGTTTCTTAATTACTTCATTTTACGCGCGAACGATCCAACGATTTAACGCCTGTCTTCCGTTGGCTTGCTGTTTTCTTAGTATTATGGTTTTCCTAACTCGAGTCTGTCATGATTACAGACTCGATCTTCTTCCCCAAACATCTATAAGTACCAGAACCCCACTGTCCAGAATCTCTGCTCACACTACGTACTTCTTAAATCCTTACACAAATGAAGGGTGACATAGTTGTATCTAATCCTCTTACCAGGGCATTTGACGAAAACAGTGAAGACCCCGAGAACGCTCCTCGATTCGCTTAATGCTTTATTCACGCTCCCGATTCGCTCACAGACTTAGGTGTAAAGGTCGAGGTAAGTAAGGTAATTGATGTTCCGGGATACGCGGTATTATGTCATCGTCTTTTTTTCTGTTACTTAACTTACAGAAAAGACCGTTCGCTCTTTAACTCATACATTTTCCTACTTGCTTGAGAAGCATCAGATTGACATAATAAGTTGTCCTTGCAAGTAGAAAGTCACAGTGAATCAGCTCTTGTGTGTAAAGTTGAAAGAAAAAAGTAAGAGGCACTTTTGTAAGTGTGGATGTTCCTGTTTCACTTTAACACACTTGGTGTGTGTGTGTAAGTATCGATTTCTGACGTACAGGGAGGGAGTTTTACACTCGTGGGGCCTCATCTCTTGAGCATTCTCTGGTATTAAATGCTTGTGTGTCTGTCGGTCTGTCTCTTCGTGTGTCTGTGTGTGTTTGTGATATTGTACAGGTTCTGTCTAAACGACCCCAATTGGACCGGGTACGGGAATGATAATAAATGATACATTTGAGAAAAAATATTTCTTACTCGGGTAATCAAACAGCTTTCTCAGATTCATCCTCTACTTAATCAGGCTTAAGTCTATGATCTTAGAGACGTTTTTTTTTCTCCCTTTCAACGAAGGTAAACGAAGTGGTATGTGTATAGTATACCCTCACTTTTCCCTCACCTACCACCAGGTGGGGTGTGAGAGGCCCCCCCCCCCCAGTGTGTCGAAGAGATGCTGGACAAAAGCCCTTCTTCATCTCCCACGAACTTTATAAACGTTTTTGGGGGAGGTTTTGCTCCCTCCTCCTCCTCCTCCTCCTCCTCCTCTTCCTCTTCCTCTTCCTCTTCCTCCTCCTCCTCCTCCTCCTCCTCCTCCTCCTCCTCC
>JAYMFT010415055.1:0-17989 GCA_038088735.1 Panulirus argus | reverse complement strand
TATATATATATATATATATATATATATATATATATATATATATATATATATATATATATATATATATATTGTAAATACAATTTCTCAGTATACTACCTACCTACCCTCCCATTTCCTATTGTCGGTACCTATGAACCCAGATGAAGGTTTGTTGGTTTTACCTGAAAATATTCTCGTGAAATTAAACTGAAAACAGCTTTTGTTAACAAATCCACATCCGTTATCCACATGGAGATGTGGCTAATGAATGAGTAAATTGGCCTTTGAGAAAGTTTCTCTTTTATTTCTACAGATGTAACCGTAATTGGTCATTTTGGAGGAGATAAAAGAAAACTGACCTCTTTTCTCTCTGGTTTGAGAAAATCTTTTAACCAGTGGTCATCAGTGGTACAGTAAATAGTCCCCACTGGTTGTAGACAGGCACATAGTGTTTTTGTGACATGATTCATAACAACCATGATAAAAAGGCGTGTAAACTTGGTGATCAGGAAGCCGGAAGGATAGCGATAGGATGACTTGAGGAGATGATGAATGGGAAAGGGAATGACCGAAGGACAAAGACAAGGAAGATGGAAGGAACACCGAACAATAAGATGCGAATTTAACCAAGATCGGATAGAATGAATGATTCTGTTGATATAGTAAACAAAAATGGCTGGGGTGACCATTAAATGATATTTACTGACAGTTAAGGTCACGTCCAAAGATAGGCCATCATCCCCCTCGTTCTCAAGGACCATCTCGTTGGCCCGAAGGTTTGTACTGTCGTCCTTAAGGGTAGCGCAGTTGTCAGTGAACGTATCGTTACGTTCAGATACGATAACATCATATTTCAGGCAGATGAAAAGACGAAAGAGATAATAATTCTTCTGACGATATCCAGATGAACACAACAGCTGGATTATGGACAATCGACAAGTCTGGGGAAAAAAACTATGACTAATTACATATCTATTTCTCCTGATTTGTTTACTTATTTATTCACTCTTGCTAGCATTAATTACGCGACTAGATCATGATAAAGTTCTTGAATATATTCGGACGAGTTTCAGCTGTGTCTCCCATGCTAATAATGCAAAAACAAGGCTTGAATTATTCAGTTGTCGATGGAAACCAATAAACATACAAAACACATAATCGGACATTATGTACAACTGTGGATTTCTATTTTTTATTCTAGTTTTCGGCGACATTGGTTTTTTATGAGAACAATCACTGAATTCTTATGGTGTAAGCTTGACTGTTGACCCACTGTAATTACAGCTTGACCACTCACCAGATATTGCTTGAGCTTGAAGACTTCCACCAGTCACAGTTACCATGTTGCCTCCAGTTACTGCACTTCTACCAGTAACCACATCGGTATCACTAACTACACTGCCACCACCACAGCGCCATCAGTGACTTCAGTACAATCAGTGATCACACTTCCACCTGTGACCACTGTACCACCAGTGACCACATTACCAACAATGACTTCACTGCTCAAGTGACCACAGTACCACCAGTCACCCAAGGCTGGCAGTGCTGTGCGAACGATTTTTTTTCTAGTAAATCAACCTCGAGAGATGTATCACACAGTAATTCCGTACTATACTTCTAAACATATTTCATCTCGTAGTAGTACAGCAAATCGTCAAACCGTAATTTCGTACCTGATTACGTACCTCAAAATAGAGAGAAAAGAAGAAAAGCATATGCAAATTTCTCCTTGCTTCTCATTTTCCATTTCTTTCTCTGAATTCTGAAATATGTAGTCTATGGGCAAACGATCTTTATAGTCTACAAACATAGATTATAATCTCATTGGCAGTTCACATGCATAACTACACCTAAGCGTTACATTTCATGAGCGTGATGGTGTCAAGTATGTCCTACAACCCTATTCTGAGTTCATGCAGGATATTAGCGAAAACCAGAAAATGTGCGCTCAACGCTTACCTCCGTAACCGGTAGCACCACTGCTACTTCGGACAGGTTCTTCACCTCTTGGTTTGAATGATTTGCCGCCATTTGAACGGATCTTCACTCCTGTCGTTACTGAATGTGTTGCTGAAGTTTCCTACAGTTCATGTGATTCCTTAACCACTTGCTGTTGCCGCCATCGAAGCCTCTTCCTTCCTATCATTTGTATTCAGTTGTTGATAGACGATGCCTTCCACGCCATCTGAATCTGAGTCGTCACTTCCATCTGAGGGATGGCTCTTAACGACCAGCACCTGCGCACCACACATCACCTCACTCTGTATCTCCAACTTCGACGTCCCCTCCCACAAGTTCCTTGAGGTGCTTTCTAGCAATCATCTTCTGTGGCTCTTTGAGAAGGTGATGGAACCTGGGATGCAGGTAATCTACGGTTGTATAAGGACAGTTTCATCCGCTTCGCCATGGCTTGGAACAGGGCAGCTGAGGTGACTCCAGCAGTCAGATTCCTCAGTTGAAGCAAAACTGTGATTTCGCAGACTGGCTTCACGCTGCAGTGAATCCCTGATGCTTCCCCAGCCTTCATCCAGGAATGGCTTACTGTTAACCATACAATGCAGAATGTCATATGTGGACCTCCATCGGATCTCAGAGTCCAGCTTTGGTGACGCCTTTTCAGTGTGCTTAAAAAGAAACCTCATAATCTGTGCGGGTTTTGTTCACCATCTTGCGAACTCTAACAAGCAGCTTTTTGATGAGATCATTAGCTCTGATAACGTTATACACACTGAGCTGAATGGTATGAACGACACACCGAAGAGTAATTGAATCATCAGCTCTGCTGTCAAATTTCCTCATACTTCCTCCAACATTATTTGATCAATCTCGTCGTCCTCTATGTGTTACTCACCTCCACCGAAGTTCTCATATTCTATATCACCATCTTCTGCATCGTCCTCCGCCATCGTTTCCACGTGTTTTCGCACGGGTTCTCCTGCTTTGATGGTGTTAGACCCGTCATCAGTAGTCAAGGTGTAGATCAGTTGCTCTCGGATCCCAGGTTTCCACCTTCTGGATCCCCAACTTCTGCAAACCTGCAACTAGATTGCACGAGTCTTAGCACCACTTCCTCTCTGCCTCATCTCCTTCACGATAGCAATAACAGCTCACTTAACGACGGCTTAAAAGGTAACAACAGGGAAATGTCCCAGTCGAGTGCAAGACTCTGCCTTCACGCAAGTCATGGGATCCAAGAACTCGGCCTACAGATCAAACATCGTTTTCTGAGCAGCTTGACAGCGAGTGGCCTTCCGATTCAGTGAGATTCCTGACTTGCGCAAAATCCGTGCTATCATATTTACAGTCCCAGACTTATCAAACATTGACAAGGGTAAGTCATTCACTGTCACTGCACCTGCTGAAAATCTCTGAATCCTCTCTTTACTTACCACAGGTTCGACATGTTGAAGTTTCGATGTGTCTACACTTGCCGATAATTCATTACAACTTGGGAAATAGCTCGCTGTGAGTTCACGGCTTTCGTCTTCGTGTTCTTCCTTGTCAGCTTCTAACACGATTTTCTTGTAGTCTTCTGTATTTTTCTCTTTTCAGAATGTCAACTTAAGACTAGGAATGGAGATCCGAGGCGGAGTTTGGTGAATATGATAATCATATCCACGAGTATCGCGGACGGCAGTTCACTTTGTGAAGGGAAAACTTGCAGCCAGTATATTCACAACGACATCCCATCCTTACTATCAGTATCTGTGAAGGGAAAGGAAATTACTTTAAAACTGCACGTGATAAACTGCATCAGCATACATTGTGACTGTTAGTTTGTGAAACGGTTGAAAGAATCACACAAGAAGCAACATGTAAGCACACGAAGAAATTATTGACGGTTTTGGGTGGCCCATCAGTCAATCTGAAATCGACCAACATTCGCGGCCGGTTAGTTGTCGATCGGTGACCTAACAGTCGTTAGTGATTAGTTTCATAAGTACGCTAACTGCTAATCACACATTAATGTCGCCCGGTCCTTCTGGGTCTCCGGCTGCGACAAGACCTGGATACAAATCCTGGGTCAAGACTGAACATCGGGAACTAGTCGTGGATTCTCACTGGTTGACTGTTAAAGGGGTATGAATCTCTCAATAAATTATGAAATAATGACTTACAGACAACTTATGATGTCAATTGACAAATAACTTACCGACAGTGAGGGTAATGACGGACGAAAGACGGAGAAGCTCAGCTGATAACGGACGAGCGGGAAGTATGAGACAGCCAGACACAAAGTACTCAGCTGATGTCCTGAAGTTCTTCGCTGTCCAAGATACTGTACAGAATTTTGACGTACCGGCAGTGGTACAGAAAAGGATCCAATATGATACGAAAAAACATCGTGTCGTGTCGTAGCTTTAAAAAGATAAACCACATACTTTTGAAACGTACTTTTGTTAGACAAAAAATCCACACCCTACCCTACCGAACTGCCAGCCTTGCTATGACCGCACCATCATCAGTGACTACACTACCATCATTGACCACAGTAACACCAGTAGTACACTATCATCAGTTACACACGACACCCAGTGACCAATGACACATTACCATCAGATGGATCATACGCTGCCGCCAGTCACCACACTTCCATCATTGACTCACCATCAGGAGTTAAGCAACAGTGACGCACTACAACCAGTGACCACATCACCTCCAGTGACACACTACCAACACTGACCTCACTACCACCAGTAATGCACGACCAACTGTGACTACACTACCACCAGTGATATGCACTGGCCAGTATTTACACTACTACCAGTGACCACACTACCATCAGTGACCACACTACCATCAGTGGAACACTAATATCAGTGACTACACTTCCACCTTTGACTTCACTACCATCAGCAACTACATTGTCATCAGAGTTCAAACTACCATCAGGGACTACAACACTATTTGTGTCTACGCTACCATCAGTGACCAAAGTACCATCATTGGCCACAAAGCCATCAGTGACCACCTAACAGCAGTGACTACACTACCATCAGTGACCAAACTACGATTGGTAGCCACATTACTAAATGACTGCATTACCACTAATAAACAAAGAACCATCAGTGACTACATTAACACCAGTGATTAGACTACCAACAGTAACCAAACTACTATAAATGACCACACTACCACCAATGACCACATTACCACCAGTGACCACAGTAACACCAGCGACCACAGTACCATTAGTGACCACAGCACCGTCAGTGACTATTGCATTAATGACCAAAGTACCATCACTGACCAGTCTACTACCAGTGACACACTACCATCAGTGACCACATCACGATCAGTGACCAGACTGCCATCAGCGTCCATATTAACACCAGTGACCACACTAAAACCAGTGAAAACACTACCATCAGTAACACACGACCACCGATGACCACATTGCCACCAGAGACAAACTACCATCAATGACCACAAAACCTTATGTAACTCACTACCATCAATGACTAACCTGTCATCACTGACCAGTGACACACCGCCATCAGTGACCACTCTGCCATCCGGAGTACACTATCACTGGCGAAACAATACCACCAGTGACCACACTGCCACCAGTGCTACACTACCATCAATGACCACACTCTCATCAGTGACCACACTGCCACTAGTAACACACTGCCATTAGTGACCACACTGTTATTCTTCACATGAACAATGAGAATATAATAATGCTAACCACAATATTACAGATTAACTATTATCTTAGATGCTACAGTCCCCTTCCAGCCGCTGAAAAGCTTTTCCAGGAGCCTTTCTAGGGAGCTCAGTGTCCTCTCCAACGGTAGTCTGACTTACATCAAAAACTTTCCAAACTTTTCCAGTTCTTGTTGCCATGACAGTGTCTCAGGAAGCAGCAGGTAATATCCTGGCTATGCTCACCAAACTCCTGTTCCTGTCATTTGCAAAAGCTGGACCGCTAACTTTGTTCATTTGAACTTCAGAATTGGAAGGTTGCAGGATTATTTCCAAAGTAATAATGACTCCAACTTTTTTCTCTTCCTAATTACATTTCTTTTTCTACAATATAACTGCACGAAGTTTCTACAGGTATTAGGTCCTATCTCATCATCTGTAAGGAAGTTATAAACAGTTCTCTCACTTTGTTAAACCCTTTCATTAAACCTTTGTTTTATACAATTCTTTCATTCTACATCACAGACATGTCGTGTGTTTGAAGTGCTACGGTAGGATAGCCTGGAGGGTGAGGGGGGGGGTGACATTAGTGTAGGTGGGACGGGACGAGCAACTGCATGTAGTTTACAGTAGTCTGGTCATACACTGATGTCTGGGTACACTGACCCTGTAGCTTGTTTGCAAATACATTGTAGTCTTTTACGAAACATGTTTTGTTTGTACTTGCACTGCATTTTGTTTACACGCACACACACACACACACACACACACACACACTATAGTTAGTTTGCACACAAATTAGTTCGTGTGCACACACTTTGATGTTTTACACAACGTAGCTTATACGCACACAGAGACACACAGACAGTCAGACAAACATAGAGAGAGAGAGAGAGAGAGACTCTGTTTTTACATCTGTTGTACATTGTTCATATATCCCTCTACCGCAGTGTAGTTGCCCACACCGTGATTTGTTTATATATACGGTGTTGTGTTTCCATACAGACTAAGGGTAGTACAGATGTTAAAAGCTAACCACCACTGCTACTGTCCTTTTCATACTCTGAAGTCTGAACGAACTGTGAAAGTACTGTTGTCACATTTCTTTTGTTTCCTGCAGAGGAGGACAGGGCACACGTTTTCTACAGGCGGAGAGGACGCGGAAGGTACTGTGATTTACGGGAGAGGACAAGGTCCACTCTGTGTTGTACAGAAGAGGACAAGGTCCACACGGTGATCTGCAAGAGAAGACGAGTTCCACGCTGTGCTGTAAGGAAAAGACGAGGTCCATGCTTTGTTTGACAGGAATTACATGATAAAAACTTTGTCGTGTAAGAGAAGAAATGATTCACGCTTTGTTCTCTAGGAAAGGACACAAGAAACGCTGTGTAACACAATAAAAAAACACGGTACACGCTGTTTTCTGCAGGAGAGGGAACACAATCCATGCTGTGTTCTACAGATGTGGACCCGGTACACTGAAAGCTATAAATTGTATTTTGATAGCACAATGTACTCAAAATATTTGTAAACTAATGAGGAATTCATCACCTGTTGCCTTATTCACGTAGCAATACAAGGCGTTGCGTGTGTTCCTTGGGATGATGAATGAGAAGTATTCATAAAATGCATTGCCATGCAATGGGGTTGTGCTGGAGGCTGAGTGCATCCTGAGTCACTCCTGACGTGTATTTATGCCTAGTGATCAAAGTAATGTGACTCCATACTGAGAGGTGGGACAGCTTTACAGGCGATGTCACTCCCGCCTACATGTCAAGTGAAGGAGGAGAAAGGGAGTGTGAGGAAGATAAATGACGATAGAGAGTAAAGAGAGAGTAAATGCTTACTTACGACTAGACCTTGCCCTAAGGCAGGGCCGGCGCGTACTGTGCACCACAGGACAATTTAGAGTTCCAAAGAACGAGTTGTGTGAGTCAAGTGCTGTCAAGTGTTATGAATGAGAGAGAGAGAGAGAGAGAGAGAGAGAGAGAGAGAAAGAGAGAGAGAGAGAGAGAGAGAATACTTTTCGATTTCAAACCGTAAGTAAAGAGGAGAATATGATAAAGTAATTATCACATGTTTCTTTAGTTTCTGTAGATTTAGTTGTATACCAAATTTCTCCACACTGACTCCAAACGCTTCCAAAACAACACAGGAAAAATAGATGCAATGTTAGCCTATTTTTCCATCATTAAAGATTCTGGAGATTTTTAAAGTGGTCATGGATTTTTTTTTCTGTCTTTTAATAACTGAAATAGAAATACACATTTAAAACTTAAAATAAAAAAAAAAAAAGACTTAATCGATAGAAGTATTTTAGTTACCAGAGGCTTTAGCTGTGTATCATGAAAAGTTTCGCAGACAGATTTCTTTCCCATCGAAACACTGCAATCTTAGTAAACAATGAATCATTAAAAGCGTTAGAAACAGAGCCATCTGGTTGGGGAGGAAGTGCAATAGTGATGGTGAGAGAATAACGACTTCGACTGTAGCGCAGTATATATGTGTCCTGTATTACGGGTTCTGTAAAAATGATCTTATCAGGCGATCAACAAAGCAGACTCAGTACCGTTAAAATCTCTGAATAAATGCAAGAAAAACATGAAAACACTGATACACAACAAAGGATAACAAACTCCAAACTCATGTTTTCGAGCACCGTTTTTTGCTTGCAGTAACAGGTTATGATACAAAGGAGAGGATAAAGGCCGAGGCGTGGGTTGCTGTGATCAGATCAAGAGTAGACTGGCTTATACAATGTTGCCCTGCCAGACCATTACCGCTTTATTGGTCCTCCATTTACGGCACCGGGACACAGCCTCTCAGGTAACATGTCTCACGCTGTCCAGTGGCATATAAGCAGCCTTGCTTTCTGAGAGAGAGAGGAAAATACGTTTGCTTTACAGAGAAAGGAAACGCGCCTCATTTACCAGTGATTTTCCCTACGATCACTCACTGTTCCTGCTAACACAAACAAGAATATATATTTTTTTACATATCTAGAGACACATACGATACAGAGAATCACTAGAAAAGGAAAAACTTTTCAAAGCACTAGAGTATTAGCAGCAATCTCCTCTACAGTGCCCTAGCCAGCAGTAGATTCTGTGATTTTTGTTCGTGTATCTGTACAGGAACCCAGCACGTCATACCCCTGAGAGAGAAACTTAACATTTATTCTCTCGTCTGCATTTCCTCCATGTTTAAGCCTGTTATAAAGAAAATGGAACCAAAACATTTATTGTGCCCTATGGAAACATCATGCACGCGCGTGCACGGATCACGCGCGTGTCTTGTGTTTTTATGATGCTTTTTTCTCAGGAGTGTGCCTATATTTGTATGCGTCCTCCCCATTGTATTTTGATGAATATTTCAGTCATGCGATGTGCATGCCTCAAATCTTGAGACGGCGATGCTTCTGCTACTGTAAGATGGTTCAAAGTAGAGTCTCTGTAATGTGGAATCGACTATTTGGTCACGGCAGCACCAGCAGTGGTGTCATTTGGTCACTGTAACTCCAGCAGTGGTGTCAATTTTTCACAATAACATCAGCAGTGCTTCCACTGGGTACAGCAATACCAGCAATGGTGTCGCTTGGTAACAGCAGCATAAGAATTGATGTCATTTGGTCATAGCAGTACCAGAAATTGTATCACTTAGTCACGGCAGCACCAGCAGTGGTAAAACTTGGTAACAGAAATGCAAACAGTGGTGTCAATCGGTCAAAACAACACCAGCGGTGGTGTCACTTGGTCACAGTAACACCAGCGGTGGTGTCACTTGCTCCCAGCAGCACTAACAGTGGTGTCACTTATTCACAGCAGCACCAGTAGTGGTGTCACTTGGTCACAATAGTGCATACAGTGGTGTGACCAGTGCAGCATTAACAGGGGTGTTACTTGGTCTCTTCAGCGCCAACAGAGCAGTGGTGTCACTTATCAATTGTGTCACTTGACCACAGCAGCATATGTGGCGGTGTGGTCAAAACAGCACTAACAGGGGTATGACGTGGTCTCAAAAGCGACAGCAAAGTAGTAGTATCACTTGGTCACAGCAGCACCAGAAGAGAAATGGATTGACTTGGTTACGGCTGGCCCAGCACAGACGTGGTGTCACAGTGGCCAAGTCTAGCATTACAAGTGAACAACAGATCTGCGATGGTTGCGGGCAGACATGAATACTGAATGACAATTTCTCTGGTATGGGACGCCAGGTTCTCTATAGAAATAGCCTCAGAACATAAATGAATAAGCAGATGGAGTGAATGAGTATAAACGAAGAGGAAACAACGACCACTGGGTGGTTCCGAGACTACGTGTGATTGTGGAAGAATTAAAAAGCACAGAGAATAGTGTGGTAAGAGTAGAGAAGCAAATACTGTAGATTACCTATATGATAATACCTTTTATATGACTGCGGAGAAACGAATTGTGTCAGTCGTGAAGTTGAGGCGAAATTTTATTTCATTCATAGTTTTGAATACGTATGTTCAATTATCTTTTAAACCTATTTAATGAGCTAAAGTTTAAGTCGTTGTTACTGGCTCTCATATGAGTTGTTGTCCATCTCAGAAATGATCTTTGTAGCTCGTTGGTGTATTCTCCCTATTTCTGCTTTCATTCTTAAGTATGTATATAGGTGACCTAAACATCATAATCAGGATGGTACGCACCACTGAATTGTAGAGGGAGAATTAGCCTTCTAGACTTGAATTTGAATTAACCTTTCTATGAAGTCTAGATATTTTCTACTGCTTCTTTGCACTGGCAGCTTGCTTTCAGATCATTAGACATGATTATAATCATGTATTTTCCTTTTCTTTTTTATAATTCTACAAATCTCACACTGAGGAATGTCATCTCCATTCTGTTACCAGTGTGTAAAACTTGCACTTTTCTATGTACGAATATTTTTTGCCACCTGTGCGCCCATTCCATCAGTTTGTCAGCTTGCAGCTAGAGACGTTTAATTTTTCTTGAACCCATAACTCCCAGCTTAGCAATGTCTGCGGATTTCAGTAAAGCACATTTCAGCTCAATATTAGTGTAAATGACTTCCTAACTACCAACATCCAAACAAAAATTAAACGCTTATCCCTGCTTGATGCTTCAGTAGCCTCTGTTCACATAACCTCCCGTCCCTAGCAAACACATACTTCAGTGAAGCCGCTTGCGCTAAACAACCTCCCTCCCATCTCAGTCTCAAACCCCAGCCCATCAGACATACATTCATCAGCAGCCACACTCCTCAGATAAATACGAGTCACACTTTCCTGTCAAAACACCTTTCAAGATTTTCCAAAGACACTTTATACACACAAATTCAACTTCAACAACGAAGATATTACATACATATTAGTTAGTTGCCTTGCAGTCCGTACACATAGACACACACACATCATTACACTTTATGACCTACGGACGTGACCGGCTTCTTGAATGTTGTAGAAACATCATCATCATAGAAGGGAATCCTCGGGAAAGATGTAGGTGTATGGTTTAGTATACTAGTAATATATAATTTAGTATAATATATATAGAAGTAATAGAAGTACAGTTTACGGAAAAGAGTTTTTCATATATTATCTTTAAGCAATCTATCAATCACTGAAAAAAATATCCCGATTCCCAAGGCAACGACATAGAGAAAACCATTGCAGGGTCACATATTGTCACCACAGAGGTAATGTTTTGGGTTATTGAAATAATGAAAAACAATTCATTTCATCTTGTGTCACGACCATGTTTAGAGAACAGCATTCATTAAACGCTGTTGAACGGGACAGATCTGAGTTACCAAATGAATATCAAACATTGCTCGTTTTGTATTCACAAATTACCCGTGAACTCACTGGGGCTGAAGGGAGGATCCCCATTAATTCTAATATATCCTGCATATCTTAGAACTAATTTCCCCTGTGTAACAGACTGGAAGTCCTATTCCTCTTACAGTCTGTCTATATAATCCCCACCGAGAGAAAATGATGCCAGTACCCACTTTATAGGTTAGATAGACACATACACGTTTAGACTTTCCAGACTTATACTGTGATCACGTGCGAGTCGTGGGTTCCATACGGGAACTGTATATTGATATCCACTTGTGTTTTGATGTAACTTTCACACCACGTAAACAATGTCCCTACCATGTAAACATGAGCTATTTACTCATATCGCTGGCCAGCACTGCCTTACTGATTATGTGGCCAACTTGATGGATCCAGTTCAGTGGACCAACAAGATTAACTGCAACGGGAACGGAAGGGTACAGTGTAGAGTTAAAGAAGGGAGATATACTGGTCATTGTAGCAGATAAGAATATATGTAGCCCCGACCATCTATATGAAGAATATGAAAGAAAATGATATCCTGAAAGTAAACTCTTGTTAAGTTTATTTTCTAGGTGCTCTGGCTCGGAGTAAAGCTAAGCTCAAGAGGAAGGTGGAAGGATGGTTTGGGAATGACCAGGGGGTAACGTCTGGGGTTTGTGTGAGGGCGAGAGCAAAGGATGGGGTGGTACTTCTGCGGTGAGAGTTGCGGGAATATATGAAAGATTGTATGGAAATGGCCTCCAGAATAATGTGGGCGAAAATGAAAGGGAATTAAAGGGGGCCGGAATATTGTTAGTGATTACACATCTATTGTCAAAAGGAGTGAGGAAGCTGAATGAATGCGTCAGCAATATCTGGGCAAGGAATCGAGTATTAGTGATGGTTATTTGAATTCAAGTGTGATTTTGTGGCACTTGAGAGCATTATTAGTGGTGCATGGGGTACCCAGGGTAGACTAAAATGACGAACAGCTTGTGAAGTTGTATGATGGAGAAGAAATGTTGGTTGGGAATACTAAGTTTAAAAATAGACACGCAAGTACACGTGGGTAAGTGGGAATAATGGTGAGCGGGCATTATTTAAGCATGCTAGGAAAGAATCCTGAATGCAAAGAAAGGTGCATGGGCGTTACCTCTTACGAAAAGGTGCGAGCTACTGGGCGATGTACAAGAGGAAAAGGCAGGGGTTTTAAAACAAAAGCAAAAGAAAAAAGAACTGAGAGAGTAACGGCGACTTCCAGGAGTATAATAAAATGTTTTGGACGAAGGTGACGAGTGTGAGAACAAGAGAGTAATTGTGAACATCATTGAAGGGAACAATTGGGGGCATGGAAACGGGTAAAGAAAAGATGAAGAGGATATGGAGTGGGTTTTCTGAAGGACTGCTGAATGCATTAAAGGGTAGGGTGGCAGATGGGGGGGTGGGTGTAACTGGTTTGGTTAAAAGGAAAGCTGGCGAAAATCTTGCCAAAGGTAAATTGTAGCAAAAACGAATGTGACTGTAGTCGAATTTCTCAAGGAAGGAGGTAGCACTATTGTTGAATGGTTAAATGGGCATTTCATTGCATTAATGGCTCAGGGTGAGGCGATGGAGAATTGGAGGAAATTCTTTATTGCCCTATTATTTTAAGGTAAAGGGGACACAAGTGAATGTCTTAATTACAGAAGTATAAGTTTGTTGAGTACACGTGGTATGGTGAATAAGAAAATGGTGATGGAGAGGGTGGTAGCAGCACAGAATATCAGAGCTGGGAGTAACGCTGTGGCTTCAGGAGCGGTAAAGGATGAGTGAACCTGGTGTTCGTTTTGAAGAAATTGCGTGAGAAATACTTTAAGAAGGATGGTTCGTATGTGGCATTTATGGATCTTGAGAAAGATTATGACAAAGCTGATAGAAATGTTTTATGGAAGATTTGTCAGGATTACTGGTCTTACTTTCAGTTTCATCAAAACAGGACTACTGGGAGTTTTTGTGAATAAGAGTAAGGTTAAATGGTTTAGCAAGTGAGAGAGATAGTTAAAATTGATTGCGAGTTTGAAAGATAAGAACCTGGAGGTAGTAGGATGCTTTCGATATCTATTAGTGTACATGACATTAGATGGAACTATGGAAGCTGAAATGAACCACAGAATGCGTTAAGGAACAAAATTTCTCGGTGCGTTGAGGAGCCTTTGGAACGAGGAGTCATTGACTTTAAGAGCAAATATAAGTATGTTTGATGGCATAGTAGTTCCGACGGTGCTGTATGAATGCAAAGGATGGAACCTATATGTAAAAGTACAAAACAATGTGGGTGTGTTGGAATTCAAATCCTTAAGGTCAGCTTGTGATAAGGGGACGGTTGATTGAGTAAGAAATGACGGGGTTAGAGAGAGGTGTAGTAGTAAGAAAGGTATGACGGAGGGAGATGAAGAGGATGTACTGAACGAGTTGGACATAAACTGAGAAGATATTGAATAAAAGGGAATCTTCGTCAGATCTGGAGGGAGTAAGGAGAGGGTAAAGACCCAGGATGAGATGGAAGGATGGAATTAAAGAAGCTTTGAGTGTCGTGGCTAAATTCACTATAGGATGTTTGGCATGAATGGGATAGAGCAAAGTGGAGCAATGTAGTTTACAGGGGCGACATGCTGTCAATGGCTGGATAAGGGCATATGAAACGGTCATCGGAAACCACCGGAAAACCTTTGGGTCTTGGCTGTGAATCTAAGTTTTGTTCATTATACATAACAGATAAGGAATAGGTGTAACCAACTGGGGGCCGTTCTTCGTCTGCTCCTGGCACTGAGATTCCAGTCTACATACAAGCGCAAATCAATGAGTATATCCTATTGGAAAAACTATATTAGTCTTCTATTAAAGTTAGCTTCAGGATTACTATTAACGGTGCGTGCCAGGCTCACAGTTGAATATGAGTAGTGCGCCCACTGATAGACACAACTAGTAGGCCTACTGTTAGGAGGAAGTAGGACACCTACTATCAGAGATGAATAGGCACCTTACTTTGACAAATAAACAGTAGGCCTCCTTTATAAGATGAGCAGGAGCCCTAATTTTAAATGTTGTAAATAGACCTTGTTTTGAAAATGAGCAGTAGTCCTACCTTTAAAGATAATCAGTAGACTTGCCGTTGAAGATGAGTAGTAAACATGCTTTTAGAGATGAATAATAGACTTACTCTTAAATTTTAGTAGTAGCCGTACTTTTAGAGATGAGAAGCCGCTCTAATTTGAAAGATGAGTAGTAACCCTACTTTTGAAGATGAGTCGTACCCCTTTCTACTTTTACAAATGATTAGTAGACCCATTCTTAAAGATGAGTAGTAGCCCTAACTTGAAATATGATTAGTGGACCTTCTTTTAAAGATGAGTAATTGCCCCACATTTAAATACGAGGATTAGCCCTACTTTTAAAGATGGGTAGTTGTCATACTTTTGAAACGAGGAATAGTCCTGCTTTTGAAAGATGAGTAGGAGACCTATTTTCAAAGATGAGTAGTAGCCCTACTTTTAGAGAGGAGAAGACTTACTATCAGTGATGAGATGAGGGAGAGGCCTGCAGTTAAAGGTGAGTAGTAGGTTCGCAGTTTAGCATGAGTAAGTAGGCTTCTGTTACAGAAGAGTAGTAGCCCTACCGTTACAGATGAGTAATAGGTCTATTGCTACAGCGTGGGCCTACTGTTACATATGAGTAGAGCGCCTACTGTTAATGGAGAGTAGTAGATCTACTATACGCTTGCTCTTGAAACATAAGCAGTGCAACTACTTATTATTAAGGTCTTCACTTGCAACCCGTCTCTCTCATCATGGACTCGAGTTATGCTCTAATGTAAGATATTACAATCATGACTGATTGACCTTGCTCCATGATAATGAATTACCTATTTTCAAGTTAATTGGACAGATGTGATAAAATGAACTAGTCATAAGCACCGAGGTAATTTACTGGTTATTTGGCATGCATAGTACCAATTGTCGTCGTGTATCTCCTGGAACTGGTAATACATGTACGTGAAAATGATGATTATATTTGACAAAGAATAGCATAGTTCAGGGGCCGTTGGTGATAAGCTGACAAAAGAGAAAGTACTCGTATCATTGTTATCTAGAAGGGAAGTAAAATGGTCACTTGAGGAACTTTTACAGATTAGGTTGGGTTATATCATGATAGGTTAGAATGCGTTAGATTATGCCAGATTAGGTTGGCTTAGATTTTGCAAGGCTAGGGAAGGATAGATAAACTTACGTTGAGATAAGTGCAGAGGTTAGGTTAGGTTATAGGGTGAGGGTAAAATAAAGTGAGAGAAGAAGCGGTTGAATCATTGCGAGCAAGGTTAGGATTAGAGCCTTAACTAAGACAAGAGGAACGATTGGGTTAAGATGGGTTAGTTTAGGTTAGGAAGGGGAAGGAGGGGGAGGGGGGGACCTAATGAAGGGGAGTACATTGGTTGGCTTAGGTTTGCTTAGGTTTGGATGGGTCAGGTTACTGAAGACTGATGAGAAACGAACGGAGATGACTTGAAAGGAGACTCACTTGAGATTGCATATGGTAAACAGAGAGAGAGAGAGAGAGAGAGAGAGAGAGAGAGCTTCTTATCTAGTGCATTTTCAGCTACGCTACGACCACCAAATTTCACCCTGTCTTCCCATTACAGCTAACCCAGACTGTATCCAGCCATTTCATCATAAGTATTTTATTACATACCGTTAGGCAACCTCCTCTACCTCCAGAAATATTCTCGTCGGCTCACTCACCCATTACTGCAACACACACACGGATCTTTCATCCTTTGGGCCTGTGGCTCACTCATCAGCCAATACTGTAGACACATGGACCCTATATCCTTGGGTCTTGTGGTTCATGGGGGAAGAGAAATAGTTACTAGGATTTCTGTCACGTTTTCTTGTTAAGTCCAATGTTCTGGTGGGGAAGGCTGCCATCATAACAAGGTACACCAAGACCCACTCTCTGTGTGACTCTCCTCAGACGAGGCTGGTGGACTATATGTTGTTGAGGAAACAACTATTGAACTTCATGACTCACATGACTTCACACAGCCCCTTGAAAACAGTATTACGACCCTTGAGCACAGCGTTATAAACTTTGGGCATGGTGACCTGACCTTTGACCTGACCCTAAAGGGTAAGGTCAAAGGGCAGGCAGCAGCATCCCTTTCTTATTTTTTCTACTTTTTTGGTTAACTAATATGAACACATATTTTTTTGTGTTTTGCTATTTCTTTTTGCTATTTTGCTATTTCTTTTTGCCTATTATTCACATGATGTACACAGGGTAATGTCTGCCAATGTTTTCACTTAACATCAACATGTGTATGGGTGCGAAGCATCAAACTAGGTTTTTGTAATGATGTGTTTGGTTCTGTCAGTATGCAGCACTTTTCTAAATATGACTTCAAGACACCTTAAGAGCGGTAGTGGATTGCCCCTTTTCGTGCTAAATGTTGATGATTTCTATAATCTACATAAGGCAAGAAATTTTGCCAATCATGAGTTATACCTTCTCGAAAAAAGAAGGAAACAAAACTAACAGCTAGCCAATTTAGTACTTTTTTTTTTTTTTGCTCTTTTTGTATAGTTGCTGGTGTTTCACAGCTGTTGGGTGTGTAGCGCCAGCTGTTAAGATTAGAATAGTTTTTAAGGTTTGTCTCTCGAACTTAGATTAAATATTGAACTTTTTTCCCTGTGACGCCTATGAACGTGTATGAGCCACCCTTACATAAAGAGATCCACTGCCTCTTTGACAATAACTTATCGTGCACAAGAAAATTGACATATGTGAAATAACTAATTCCATTATGTACCGATGATTTATCCTCTGTATCTAATGATTGATCTCCTTACTTATTTTTGGTATCATAATATTTTTTGCTTTAATACAAAACAGGTCGTTAAATAACTAAAATTTCCCTGCAAGATGCTTAGGCCCTTTTGTAGATTATCTAAATTATGTACAATACTCATCATTTTGCACGATAAAAGCCATTTGTGTTTGGTGACACTGGATGTAACATAAAATTTTTTAGTGATACCCTTTCATCTTTCATTTTAAGTAAGGTGAGTTAATCCCATGAGCTGGAGGACAGTACCAGAGTATAATGGTGAATATACCTTAGAACCGTAATATCAATTATCTAGACGTACCGCTTTAACCCCATTGTGAACGATAAACAATTTCACGTTGCTGTATTGGTGCATTGGTCGGGGTGGTGTGTCAAGTGAGAGAGTCAGGGAATGTGGTTTGGTGGAGATAGAGGAGGTGGTGAGAGCCATGCCGAATATGAAATCCGGCAAGGCGGTAGGATTGGATGATATTTCAGTTGAATTTATTAAGAAAGGGGGTGAATGTGTTGTTTGTTGGTTGGTAAGAATATTCAATGTATGTTTGGGTCTTGGTGAAGTGCCTGAGGATTGGCGAAATGCATGTATAGTGGCATTGTACAAAGGCAAAGGGGATAAAGGTGAGTGTTCAAACTATAGAGGTATAAGTTTGTTGAGTATTCCTGGAAAA
>JAYMFT010415054.1:0-33084 GCA_038088735.1 Panulirus argus | reverse complement strand
GAAATAGCATTGCCAACCCCCGCGCCGGCGAGGTAGCGCCAGGAGACAGATGAAACGGCCACATTCGCTCACACTCAATCTCTAGCTGTCATGTGTAATGTGTGTGTGTGTGTGTGTGTGTGTGTGTGTGAGTAGACATGTCTTTGTTCCTCTATTTCTTGGCACTACCTTGCAAACAGGGGAAACGGCAATCAAGTATGAAATAAGTATGAAAGCAATGTTTAATAATGATTTCCTTGCAGTCTACCATATTTTATTATACATTCTTATTTTGTGGGTAATTGTTCAAAAGTGATCCTTGTTCACTGGCTGACCATTTGTAAGAATAAGTCTAAATAATGATAGCAAAAAAACTAAGTAAAGCTTTATATCCTAAATTAGAAAAGAAAGATACACAAGAACCTAGAGATTAAACAGATATTGTAATAACTATGAAAGGTTGAACCCATTGTTATACTTTAGTGAAGTCTATGCTTATATAATTAACATTCCATCTACCTCAAACCTTCAGGTGTGTCTTGCATCTCACTTAAATGATACTTATTTATACTAAAACAGATGCATTCATATATCAACTTTACAGCTGTTTATGTCTTACATCTGTGCAATTTTACTTCACTGACACATGAATTTCTCAATGTAATTCTCTGTAAATGAATTTTTTTCTATCAGTCCTTGTCGAAATTTTTCATCATTAGTATATGGATTTTCTTTCACATTTGTTGTTTATTAAAAGTTCAATTCATGTAAGAAATTACATAAAATTTTATACAAAGGTTTCACAGTCAAAGTGGGATTATATATGAGGAACAAATGAAAATATACTCCAACTTATTAAAATACAAGATGAAAAATGCAATGTACTATAATAAATATTTATAAAGATTTATCATGTAGATCATCTAACCCTTTTTTCAACATGCAAATGCTTCATTAAAAGCAATTACAGCTAAAAATAGTTGAGTCAATCAAATGTCTCCAAACTTGAAATTTCTTAGTACAGTACTCTGACAGTTTCTTTGCTTCATCAATACCATAGCATCATAGTTTTTCTGTTATTTCAATACTAGTAACTGATTATTATATCATCATTGGAACTTCAAAAAGACTAACTCTGAGAGTTTTCAATTATGTTTTGAATATTCCCAAAGAAATACATGCAAGGAAAATACAAAAAAAGCTATCTTCTGAACTTTCAGTTGCAGATGTCCATTAGGCACCACCCACTGTCATTCTTTCTCTATTCTTGTAGATTGCTGTCTTGGAAAGTGATTGTGATGTCATGCAACTTTACATTATCTAGTTGTTCTGCAATGTCAGCAGCAGATTGGAATTGCGGTAGATTACGGCGATCAAAGGGGAAACCCATAGGTCGACTGTCAGGATATTTCGCATCCAGGATGCCACAGAAGGACACACCATTGGTACAACGACCGGTATTTCCTTGCTGGTCCACCTGGAAATCACAAATTATATATCGGAAATTTCATTCCAAATTCTAAAGGAAGAGTTTCAAAACCTGAAAAACAATTTTCTTGAAGCATTGATTGATATATGAGGAATGAAAAAGATATTCCAGAACACAATATTTCCCCAGATGAACCAAGGTGGTCTTCCTTGTGGGATAAACCCTCTTTCTGTCCATGGACAGGTTATTAAACTCTGCATGCCATATGGCAAGGCTGCAGGACTTTCCTGGCAACACCTTCTGGTTGGACCCATTATGCCATGGGCACATGATCTGCCATCACTTCTAATTTCTAATACAAGTCACCATTCATTCATCAAATGCTCTTTTCTTTGTCTTGTGAAAACCTGTCTATATCCTAGATCTGTATTAACATGAGGCATATCCTTTAACTTTTCGTTTAGGTTTCATTTGTTTTTTACAACTGTTTATTTGGGATTTGATTACAAATTCAAATATTTACAATGAAGCACAAGATCCACAAACAAGCCCATCTGGCCAACATTGAAGACTTAACCAATCTATGTCTCTATAACAGGATGTATGGGATTACAGTATGAGGAAACATTACTTTTGTACTGCTACATGACCAAGGTTATAAAGTGTGTAAATCACTTTCAAATCATTTATGATCAACAGATTAATAGGGAACATGAACTGGCTAATCCACTGAGCCTAACAGTATACAATCTTAGAAATAATAATCACACACAAATTAGAAAAAAAGAATTGCCTTACCTTGTCTTTTTCAAAATCAGTGAGCATTACAAAGAGTTGGAAAACCATGCCCCCAGGGGTACCTCGGGGCACCAGTACATGCTGAGGCCATCCACAGCCGCAAAAGTTGAACTCTCGCCTTGACGTTCCTGAAGAGAAAATATAAACAACTGAATAGAAAGCATGTAAACATATGGGTGCCAGCAGACTCATTTGTTCACAACCATTCTCAAGCTGTCATGTGTAATGCATTGAAACTACAGCCCCTAAATCACAACCCAGCCCTACAGATTAAGAAAAACTGATAAAAAAATAAATAAGTAAGAGTGAAAAAGAGTCACCATTGAGTGACATGTGAGCCACATAGGGGTGATCTGAGGTACCATATATCAACATAGCCTAACATCCAGTCCCTTTGCTAGTGTGTAAATGTTTACAATAACAATCAATCTGTGATGCTGATTTTGATCCCACACTTCTCTTTTTTTACATGCATTTGTTTATAAATGACTGCTCTATGATAAGAAATACTGTAACAACTTCATTATTAAAAAGCAAATTTTTCTGATATACATGCTATCATTAGTGCAACTCACTAATATGATATGCTGTTTCTGATCTTACATATCTTTTAAGTGAATTGGTTTGTAAATGATTTTTCTACAATATCATGTACACCAGTGAATATCATAACACCACTACCATAAAGTGAACTTGATGAGATGCATACTACTGGTAATGCATAAATGATTATGATAACTACAGTATGACTTAGTGATGCTGCTTTGGGTCTTAGGTTTCCAAAAATGCATTTGTTGTGACTGTTCTATGATAATATGTAAACCAACAAATGATATCATAACACCATCACTATTCAGAAGCGAGTTAAGATTGTTAATATGTAGGCCACTGCTGATGCATGTAGGTTTACTATAATCATCATTTTTTCTCACATGATTAGTTCAAAAATGTTTGCTCTATAACATGATGCATGCCAACTAATGGCTTTCATAATTCCATCATCATTTTGATGTGAGTTTGTTAAGATGTGCACTATAATGTCTGTTAAGATGTGCACTATCATTTGTGCATAATTATCAATTTGTAACTCTGTTTTTGGTCTTACATTGGCTTTTACAGGTTTTCCACATGCATTTGTTTGAAAATTATTGCTATGTAATATGCAAACCAACTAGTAAATATTACAATACCATCAGCATACCATCAGCATCACAATATGTGTTTGATGAGATGCATGGTGCTCTCTGTAGTAATAATCAATTTTGGTCTTATACTTTTTCAACATGTATATGTTCATGACTGATTACTCTATAATATTGCATACAACATCTAGCATCATGACACCATCACAATTACAAAGTGAGTTATTTGCGATGCGTGCTACCACAATTGTGTATATTTATTATTTTTTTATTCTACTTGATCGCTGTTTCCTGCATCAGTGAGGTAGCGCCACAAAACAGATGAAGAAAGACCCATCCCCCCACATACACACATATATACATACATGCACATATATGCAAAGTACATACATATACATACGAACATATACATATATACATACATATACATACACATGCATATAAACATATACACATGTACATATTCACACTTACAATTGTGTATATGTTTTATAATATTAATGAAAATGTGATACTGTTTTTGATCTTGCACTTTCTGTTTTAGATTTGTTTGTTTGTAATTGATCAGTTTACAATATTATATACACCATCTAGTAAATATAATTATACCATCACCATTACAAAACTATTTGTTGTGATGCAAACAAGTTCAAATGCACAAATATTTATGAAAATTATCAATGTGCAACATTGTTTTTGGAATGTATGATGTTGTTATTTGTTGTACATTGTCTTTCACATACATTTGCTCATAAATAAGAAATGTGCTACCAACATCACCAATATGAAGTGAAAAAATATTTTACATAAGGGATGCGGGGAAGTGGGTATTTTTGAAGGACTGTTAACATGTCTGTGGATGGAGAGGCAGATGTAGGGTGTTTGGGTTGGGGTGGTATGTGAAGTCAGACAGTCATGGAGAGTGGTTTGATGAAGAGAGAAGGCGCTGAAAGCTTTATGAAGGATGAAATGTGGCAAGGCAGCTGGAGTGGAGGGTATTGCTATTGAATTTATTAAGAATGGGGGTGACTGTGTTGTTGAACGGCTAGTTAGGATTTTCAATGTATGTACGGTTCGTGGGGAGATGCCTGAGGATTGATGGAATACATGTATAATACGAGTACATAAAGGCAAGCAAGATAAAGGTTAGTGTTCAAACTAGAGAGGTATAAGTTTGTTGAGTGTACATAGTAAGTTGTATGAGAGGGTGCTGATTGAGAGAGTAAAAGCATGTACAGAGCATCAGGTTGGGGAGCAGCAGTGTGGTTTCAGAAGTGATAGAGAATGTGCGGATCAGGTGTTTGCACCAAAGAATGTGTGTGCAAATTACTTAGAGGAATGAATGGCTCTGTATGCGGCACATATTGACCTGGAGAAAGTATATGATGGGGTTGATGGAGATGCCTTGTGGAAGGTCTTAAGAATATATGGCATGGCAAAAAAGGTGCTAGAAGCAGTGAAAAGCTTTTATAAAGGGTGTAGAGCAAGTGTATGAGTTATAAGACAGGGAAGTCAATGGTTCCAAGTGAAGATTAGTCTGCAGCAGGGGTGTGATGTCACCATGGTTGCTTAATTTGTTTATGGATGGGGTGGTGAGTGAGGTAATGTGAGAGTGTTGGAGAGAGGAGTGAGTATGTAATCTGCAGGGGATTAGAGGGCCTGGGTGGAGTTAATACAGTGCCTCAATACAAAATTCCCAATAAAAGTGGTAGCCAGGAGTAGTAAAGACAGAAAAATCTTTCCCTTAAGATAGCCTGAGCAACCAGATGCATGACCATTTCATCCTGAGATCATTATGTGCTTATACTCACAATTAACCTTAGCTAAGGATCGCCTTTGAAAATATATGGGATGAAGACAATGTTTTTTGCAGACTCTGTATAACACAACTAACTACCTTTAACAAAGGGGCTGGTAGCACTATAGCTGGTCAAAGAGAGGCCACCATGAGTTACCATCCCCTCAGGGGAAGCCCAGGGTAATTAAGTCAACTTATTAGTACCTTTCTAGTTTGATAAAGTCACAACTCCTCTTTTCTTTATTTTGATTTTCTGCCTTTTTTTCACATACAGTGTTTTTATTCTTTTTTCCCCCCTTGTTCTCTGTTTCTTTTGAGCTGTGGGGGTTGAAAGCCCAAAACAGTAGATGAAGTCACAGCCAGTAGAGGAATCTGAACAATTTTTCTTTATCATTCAGTAAAACCATCACTATCACTTGATGAAGAAGGTTGGTTGATATTTGAATCATAATTCCTACCCTTGTATATGGCATCAAAGGTGTTTTTATCAGCATCAGAGCCATATTCTCTCAGGGTTTCTTTGATTTCTTTGTTTTTAATGCTACATCTCAGCACTTCAAGACTTTCTATGACAAAATGAAGCACTCAAATGACATATCCAAAATTACCCCCAAGCAATGGCAGCACCTCCTGAGAGTACAATAAGTAGTACCTGACATTATTCAGGTGTCAAAGGACATAGAAGGAAACCAGGCTAGAACTAGGAAGCAGTTCTGGGGTTGCTGAGGAAAGAATAAGCGGATAATGAAGCGGTGGAGTAAAGGCCTCGTGAAAATGAATAAGGACAGAGTAATATATGGAATGAAGCTAAAGAGGGCAACTGGGTAAGTTTATGGTGCATTACAAAGAAGGTTCAAGAAGGTGCTAAGTATTCACAATAAATGTATGATGGTGAAAATGTAGATTCTCAATAAGACAAGTCTTCAGGTTTACAAAATAATCCCTAACACATTCCCCATACTTAATGTGTTCCCATGCAGCATACTGCCACTCCAAAAGTGTCAATGATGTTCCAAAGTTAGATTTTTGACACCTGTAATATCAAAAGAAAACATTAGAGAAAAAGCTGAAAGAAGTTAAATCCTTTACAGACTAGATTCTGAACAGAAAAAAGGCAATAACTGAGGAGTTAAAAGGCAAAGCAAGATTACAAAAAACTAACCAATAAAGAAAAAAACCAGCTCAGGTTGAGATGTAGTAAGAACTTGATTAACACTGGAAAGAATCAGGAAAATGCAACAGAAAAAGCCAGGCATATGGAAAGATAGTTAGTGAAGATCAATCTTAATTTATCATGGTACAGGTGAGTAAACTTAAAGTGAAAGTTAAGAAGACTTTGAGTGAAATTATTCTGGGCTGGAAATTAAAAGTGTGGTTTAGATGAGGGATAATGTAGTAAGAAAGATAATGAAAGCTGGTGACAATATTTTTGAGGATTTGGAGATTATGAAATCAGAGTGTATTGGATTAAAAAAGGATCTATTAAAAAAAAGGCAAGAAATAAGATAATTCATGAGCTCAAAGAAATATGTTAAGGCTTTTGGCCTTATGTGTAATTGGGAAAAAAGAACTTGGAGGGCATTATAAAAGCTTAAAGTCCTGGGTGTAACTGGATTAGAGAGAGATATAAACTTGTGGCTGAAGGATATGTATAGAGTGATAACATAAAATTTTATTCAAAGTTGATAACTTAAAGCTGTTCATCTATAACCAACTTAACCTGGATCTCCACAACTGAAATTTTCTCCTACATAGCTATATCCACGAGTATTCTTATCTGGACAGTAGACTGGGAATAAAATGTAAAACTATGTATACTCACCTCCAGTATCTGGATGAGATACAAGTACACGGTCAGTTGGTGTGTGTGGATCCCTCAGCCAGAATTCACTTACATAATTCTACATCAGTGGAATGAAGATGATCAAAGTGGTTTTGACAGTCTCTTCATTTCAAACCATTCTACTGATTCACTAAAACATGGTACTTCCACCACTGTGTAAAAGTTGTAGCACTGAAATCTGCCAAACAAAAAGAGGTATCTTCCTTTTTCTCTCTGAGATACACACAAACACATCATAAAAACTTACTTGTCCTGCTGTTCAATGAGATAAACATCAGTCCTTTCTCAGGGAGATACTAAAGTCATCCTGCTTTCTTTCCTCCATAAGATAAATTGTTTCCACCCACCTGGTTGAGGACCCGTCTCCAGGTCTCTGAAGGTGTACTCCTCTGAGGTGGTGATGGATGAATCACTAGATGACTGCACAACATGGTTCATGCCAGGTTTCACTGTTAAAGGATTTTATCTCATAATAACCAGCAGATACACTTTTGTATAATACACATGAAAAATAATTCAAAGCGCAATAAACTTTACAACAAATAATCATATGAAGAGTAAAAACTTCTGTAGCACTATAATCATAAAATGAAGCTCTCTCTGGTTACACTTGCTAGTAGAGGTAAGGCAAAGCATACCAACAGATAGTGTTGGGAAAATTATAGGATGAGTAACTAATAAAAGGCAGTGTTTACATCATTAAATGAAACCAATAAAGCTTTCAATAAAAACAAATATAGTACTACATTAAACTGCATAACTTTAATAAACGTAAACAAGTTTCCATCTATATCCAATGATGGTAATATCAGAAAGCAAGGAAGCTTATGCAGGATTTCATATATAAACAAGCATTTCTACACAGCTAAGAAGACCAAGATTTTTTTTAAGTAACAAACATGGTACATGTAAAAACATGCCTTGCTGGTGGTTTTCTCAGACAAAAGGAAAAACAAGGAATGTGAGAAAAAGAAAAAGGAGATTAATCAGAACTCCTTAGGTGTTTGCAGACTTAGATTCTTACACATAGTTAGGTTATTGGAAGAGGGAAGGACAAAAGGAGGAAGAAAATTCCACAGGTGCTTCACAGGAGGAAAGGAGGAGATGGAGTAACAGTTGTATTTGGTCTCCATAGCAGCCAATGAAAAGCCATGGGTTCCAGCCTTTATGACGGGCACAAGCAGAAAGCTCATGATGGCAGAGCCCATAATAATACTAGAGAGAAAGCAGTAACATCAAAGGGAACAAAAAGGAATGAATGAAGAAATGTGACAGCTGAAGAGTTAACAAAAGGTGGAATACTTTTGATTCCATTCTAAGTAAGAGGGAGGTGGAGAAGCCACTAGGTGTGTAAGGAGTATTCCAAGCCAGGACAAAGTAGGCCCCAGAAGCTGCTCAAACGAAAAATCATTGTGGAACCTATACAAAACCCCTACCTTTTGGGAAGCAGATTTTACAAAGACACCTCTACCATACACACACTTTCAATCTGTCCCTTATATATAACCTTAGGTCTGTATCTTTGATAATCAAATTAACTTATATGCAAGCTTTCAGACATTTTCTCTATATCCACTTTTCTAATATGTTCATAATACTTCAGACCCTACCATCTACTTTGTCACAAAAATCCCTTCATAATGCTGTACCATTTCTGATTTCCTCATCCCTTTTTACCTTATCAACCACTCCCTTCATAACACTGTATCCTTCTTAGTATCCCATTTCTTTGGACTTTGTGAACCATAACCAGCATTAAGAAGTCTCTCTCCTTAATTAATTAATTTCTTATTCTATGTTCTTAATCTAGCCCTAACATGCAGTTCAGTTAAATGCACTTCCACACCATTAAATCACCTTCTCCTTCACTCACAGATAAAACAACCACATTTATTAAATCAAACTTAGCATTATTTTTTCCTTCTGTTCATCCTGGATACAACCTCTCTACATAAAAATGCTATTAGCACAATTATTTTATGGAACCCTTGGACGATATTATGAAGTCACAATTCTTATCTATCCATCTAAATCTCTGATACCTACTCTCGACTGGAACTCCCTCATGTGGATGGTCAAGGCAATATAGTCTCCATAACTAGTTACCTTCAGTGCTACTTCTTGGTCTTTAGAGCCTCAACCTTAACAGGCCACTGGCAGAGGGCAAGTCTAGCGCAGTGTTTGCAAAGGCTCCAAATCTGGATAAGTTGTTAGGATGTAATTCTTCATGACACTCTGTGGGTCAGTTAAACAGCATCTCCACTGCCATTAGTTGTAATGATATTCAGAGAGAAATATGATGATATGACTCACATGTCACAGTAAATTTATCCATCTCAGCCCACAGCAGACGTTGTTCCATGAAACTCATCTCTAATCCTCGTACATTGAATTTGGGTGCCAAAAATATTCTGACTGTCACTTGCTTGGGTGCCTGAAGCTGGTTTTTCACCTGAAGAAAGGAATCTTATTTTAACTCACCTAGTATCTAATGATAATTACACTGCATTCTCCAAATCCTGAAAATAAGTAAGTATTTCCTCTTTGCCCCCCTTGGAATTTCTCAATACTTTAAGCAACTTCAGCTACTTCACATTGCTCATTTTACATGTCCTCTAGCATGTTACTCAGAAAGTGGTTTTACATGTCCATCCTGATACTTAATTGTCCAGCTTTAAGTTATGTCCTACAGCTGTGACATAAATTTGTTTTGAAGAACTGGTCAACTTTAATATCAGTGTGATTTTGTAGATAAACATTACCTTCCTCTTAATATCCTTTCCTCTAACATGGACAATTAAAGATATTCCCCTATATCCTTTCAATTCTTTTCTTTGTTTCTCTTTTTAATACATGTTCACAATTTCCCATGTTAGAAAGGTAGTGCCAGGAACAGATGAAGAGACAGTCTCAAATAACCATCCATCTTAATTCTGACTCCAGCAGCTCTATGGGTATTTTCATGTAAGAAGAGCACACAGGAAAAGCATACTTTATCTCGGATTTTGCTTTTTCACGAATTTGAAGACAATCTTGATGGTGATCAAGATATGGTTTGTCTTTCTTATAATTCTTGTTTAACATTTCACTATTTCCTCCATCCTATATGTGTGAAAAGAGACATCAGACTCACCTGACAAGTCAATCTGCGTGAAAAGTGAGAAAACTAGAAGCAGGTGTGGAAATCCATGTTTCAAATTAGCACTATGGGCATGGGTTGTATCACTGTGAGTTATTTCTGGAGGATGTGCTTACCTGATACACCCCATTAATATTGGCAATGAAGCTTATGATGATAAACGAATACACACATAGATGGTATGAATATCATATGCCATAAGTCTGACAATTACTGCAGCTTACCAGAACTAAAAGCAAATTTCTATACTTTCAAATGCTCCTTACCTCTCTTAAGTTTGGCATTGTCTGCAAAAATTTTAAGGCATAATGCAAGTACCTCATGCAAATCATGTACATATACAGGTATCAAAAATAAATGAGGTCTTACTTCTGAGCTTTGAGGGACTCCTCTAGTTACTTTCACCTTGCTTGAGGAAGTACCTCTAACAAGCAATCTTTGAAATTCTCCCAAACAATTAGTTTTCAATCCCTTTAAGATGTCTTCTCCTAATACCAGCAAGAAATTCCAACTTCTTTAACAGCCTGCTAGGAAGTACTGTGTAAAAGGGTTTCTAGTGGTCCAAAATTACACAATTAATTCTGTTTAAGTTTGTGCGTGTGTAACTATCTACCTGTCTATGTAATGAGCAAGTTGACGTTCATAGGACCTATACAGTTCTTAAACTTTTGAATAGTCATATCTGTACATTCACTTCCCTTGTGCTTGGCTTGTTCCATTCATCTACTAATCTATAGAAGGTTTTTCATATCTTTCGTGACTTCTTGCACTTAGTTCCTTGATGTTTTCACGACATGAATGCTTGCTGCCAGCTTCAAAGATGCTCAATATTCATATCAGTGAAACCATAAAGGAACTACAAAGAGTCTTCAATCTTTTAATATGGGTATGCAACCCTCTGCTTGCACCTTAGATCTCAAGTTTCTAGTGCTATTTTTGCTATCCATCACTAAGTGGGTCTAGATCCTTTGTGAGTTTACTTACGTCATGTCTTAGAGATATCAATGATTTCCACAGGAACCCTGCTATCCTGATGAATTAGAGATGGAGTGTCCATTCTAAACAATATACCCATTTCCTTCCATATGTCTTTTACACTTTAACTGTACTTCCTTCTCATTTCTTTACTGTAAGTTACTGTTGTTATCAATTTCTACCAAATAAAATTTTGGAATAGCTATGCTGCAAGTGTCAGCTGAGTTCCTTAGGAAGGTTAAGGGAGTCCATCCATTTATGAGCAATCTCTTAAGCTTGACCAACTGGAAATGGTTTCTAGGTATGTTCCTTAAACTTCTTAAACTCCTGTAAGGCAGTTCTGAAGTTCAGCATTCACTTAAGAAAGAATTTCAGAATGGAAATTAAAGCTTCTCTTAGGAAGGTGGAATAATTGGAACTTTTGCAATTTTCACCTTTTTCATAAATCCTTTGTATGCAGCCTTAAGGCTCTAGGATTGAAAAATAAGTCTGTCTGATTTATGAAAAAAGAAATGAATGAACACTAATTTTTCAAGAAATCAAGAAGTGAGGGCAAGATACTGTATGAACAGGCCACGAAAATACCTTGAATAATTATAATTGCAGGGCACAAGAAAAACTTATTCAAAGGCCTCTAGGGATTCCCATAATGCTATGGCTCTGTTGTTGGAAAATAGAAGCCCCTAAAACGAAAGAAAAACAGCCTCAAAGCATTTTCTTAAGGCTCATCAGTCTGGAGTCCCTGGTCTTAGGAGAACCACATCAAAGTACAGTATTTCTACATGAGTCAGAGGCTACCTTTAAGAATACTTAGTTTTTGACATTTGACAAGTATGCCATTTCACATGTTACAGCAGCATCTGACATAGCTATGAAATATTTCCTTCAACCCTTACTTGAAAATTAAGAAGCCGAACCCAGACTCACCTCTTAAAGGACTAGTGGTATATAACACTATATGGCAGTGCTTTTCAACCTCTTCTATCGTGTAGCACACCCATATATCAATTTCAGCTTTATGGCACACTACTTGGTAGCTTTATGCAGCATAAATTTTAAAATGCACTGGTTTAGAGAATATGGTAGTACATGAGTGGAGATAAAAGTAGACCAAATAGTCTACAATGAGTTTATATGCAGTTCATACAACAAAAGGCACTTTCCTACTCACCATTCACTCCAGGATAACAGCCAGCAGGAACATAGCTTAGGAAAAACACCATGAAGCATGTAGAGAGTATACTGCTATGGAAATTACACAGATAACTGTGAAAAGGAAAATAAGCCTAAACTGATACTGAAGGATGTTGTATGACTTTGAATTGTAATAATGACCGACAAAGTTAGCAAAAGTTAACACCCATTCATTGAAATTCATATCACATCAAGTGTTGCCATATCTTTTACTTGTACAATCACGTTCTAACCTAATTATATATATCCATTCAACTTTTTTTAATACTGATTACCATTTCCCATGTTAGTGAGGCAGCACCAGGAACATACAAAGAGAGGCAGCATTAATTCATATCGATTCTCTAGCTGTCATGTAAGGAACTGAAACCACAGCTCCATATCCACAACCAGGCCTTAGAGACTTTCCCATGGTTTACCCTGCCTGTTTCACATGACTAAACAAAGGCATGTAAAGTGTCCAGGGGAAATCATGGGAAGGTCTGTGGAGCTTGGTTGTAGATAGCGAGCTGTGATTACGATGCATTACACATTACAGCTAGAGAATACATGTGAAAGAAAACAGCCTTTCTTCACCTTTCCCTGGTGCTAATTCACCAAAGCAAAAAATAGTGATCAAGTATGAAAAAAATAGTTAAATGGAGATCTTTATGTTGGAACTTAATTGCACTAGTAAAAAAATATGGCAACACTTGATGTGATATGTATTTCAATATATGGATGTTCAGACAATTACAATTAAATGTATTATTTGTGCCTCTTTGATAATGTTATTTCTAGTCTTTTTCCGTTTGCATGTAAATATGAAAGTGTGTCCCCCAGTTTGGAATTCTGATTGTGACAGCAACTACCAACCATAAAAGTGATAGTTCTTGGTAATAACACCAGTACTCACCTGGAGGTGGTAATCAAATGGAGTATGATCTATGTGTGTAAGGCGTAAATTCACTGGAGCTCTGGAGTTAAAGTCAAGGCCTCGAAAAGCCTCAAACTCACGCACAGCCCATCCAGTGGTTAGAGCATCAGCTTGCTCTTTACTCAAGACACCTACCCGCTCCAGTACCACATTTGGCAGAGACAACTGATGAGAAAATAATGAATCAAAACTACTCTCTTTTCTACCAAGCCTGAAAAGCTTCATGTTAAAAATGGGCAGGTCAATAACTAACTTATGTATTATGCAAACTTCTACAGGAGATAATACTTGATATAAATGTTTAAATAACTATTAGAGATGCTTATTAGTTTCAGAGCCTCTGGAAACACTGTGCTAGAGTTGCCCTTGACCAGTGCCGTGTTAAGGGTGAGGCGCTAAATGCTAAGAGGAAGCATGAGTTCATCAGTTATGGAGACTCTTTTGCCATGGCCACCCCCTTGAGGCAGTTTCTGGAGGGAATGAGCATGTGAGATATTTATATATAGAGAGAATAATTAGCTTCATATTACAGTTCTTTTGTTTATATTTCAAAAATGTCAATGTTGCCTGCATTAATGAGGTAGCACTGGGAAAAGATGATGAACAGCCTTTTTTGCTTAAATCCAATCTCTAGCTGTCACCAACACCAGAACCCCCTAACTAATCATGACCTAAAAACCTCTCTGAGGTTTCCCTGACCATTTCATATACCCTGGCTCAGCCTACATGTATAATGTATTGCATGAATTCACTCTACCCCATGTTACCCTTTCACCCTCATGCATATTCAGGCCTGATAACTCAAAGAATATTTCACTTCCATCTTTCTATCTCATCCTTGACCTTCATCTTCTTGCTCTTGCCACTTTTTATGTGTGTGTCCTTATGGTCGGTCTCTCTTCACTCATCCTCTCTAAATGTCCAAAACATTTCAGCATACCCTATTCAGCTCTCTTAAACATACTCAGCTTACTGTCAAACTTTCTCTAACCCTGTCATTCCTTTCTTGATTAACCCTTCTCACACCACATATTATCCTTAAGCATCTTATTTCTTACATCTATCATCCTTTGGTGAGTGGGTATGGCAGTCAAGAAAAACATCACCACCCAACAAACTAGTGCCTATCTGTACTGAACGGGGAGGAAATTTCACATTCGTGGGACCCCATCACATGAATATTCTCTAATATCATACAACCTCTCAAATTTATGAATGTTGTCTGCATCAACCATGTCCTCAGTCATTCTGTTCCATTCATCCACCTCTCTCATCCATTAAAAATATTTAAGTTTCTTATTTAATTTCATGTTCTGTCCTCTGGTTGCTCTGTCCCTACACTTTTCAAAGAACTGTTCACTCTTCTCTCTTCCAAGGTGGGTAAATCTCTTTTATTACTTAGTTCTCTTAATTTTGGTTCCAACTTTGTTGCCATATCTGAACCTTTTCCATGAGCTCTTTGTGCTTCTTTAGGTGTGATGGCCTAACTTGTGATGTACAATCTAGTTTTGGTCTTATGTAGGCCTCATACTAACTTTTTTCTTGTCTTTATAATTGACAACTATGATGATATTTGCCAGTGGGCAGTTTGTCTCCATAACTATTGCCTAATGTGGAACACTGGAGACAGGTTAGGGAAGAAGTCAACTCACTAGTCTTTCTCACACATAGAATCATGTAGCTTACTTCCTGCCTGGTAATAAACATATCAAGGTCATCTTTTGCTTTGTCCCATCCTCATTACTTTACATTTGTTCAAGATGAATTTCATCAACCTTGTTTCAGACCAACTTTGTAGTCTGTTTAGGTCTCCTTGTAACCTGATGCAATCCTCGTTAATTTTCACCTCCCTCAAGCAAACATATTCAGATGCTATTCCATACCTTTAAGAAAATGACTAACATAGATCAAGAGTAGTGGTCCCAGAAATGAATCCTGTGGTACTCTGCTGATCACCTCAACACAAGTGCAAAAGGCCTTTCACCCTTCTGCATGCTCAGGCCCAGATTGCTCGAAATCTTTTTCACTCAATCTTTTCATCTCCAATTTGGTCTCTCTGCTTACAGAGTCATTCAAATTTCTCCAGAAATGTTTCATTTCATCCTTACCTCATACAGTCTTTACATTCACAGGCACATATACACATATCCGTGCATTCTTCTAAATTCCAATATTTCCTTTCACCCACACAATTCCTGATCCATTCCATCCATGCTCTGTAACACCCTCCCCCACTCTTGATGATACCAGAATAGCACATCCTTCTTTCCCTATTCCCAGATAATTTTCATTCACCCATGTCCGTACCACTCCTCCTTCTACCAGGGCCTCTGAGAAGGGGGTGCAAGGGGTACATCATAACCAGGTCAAGCAGTCCAAAAGGGGGCCTGGGAATTTTCTGGGATCTCAGAAAATGCAGAAAATCAACAAAACACTCCATTCCACCCCTCTCTCATCTTCCATACCCTTTTTGGCCTTACAGCTCAGGGTATAAAACTGTAGTGGATAAAAACAGGATGACTAAAAGAGAAGGGAAAAGGGCCCAAAAGAAACTTTGTACCCCGATAAAATTCTACTCTGAGGCTCTGCCTTCTACGCCCTCCCATAATTTGCTTTCAACATTTCCATTTTCACTCCATACACCCTAGCCAAGAGTATGCATTTCCTTAATCCCCAGCAAATCCAAGCTATAACTTTAAACCTTTCTACAAGTCATTCTTTCACCCATCATCCCCTTTACAATCAGCATCATCACCCTCAATTACTCATCCCTGTCACTTCTCACCAAAACTGGTAGACTCCAATGCCACTTCTTAGCCTTTTGTGCCTCACCCTTGACAGGCCACTATTAGAGGGCAACTCCAGTGCAGTGTGTTTCCAGAGGCAGTGAGGCTGCAAAACTGTCCAAAAACAAAAACTGATGGAGTTGAGCAACACCTCCTCATTTAGTTCCATCCCTAAGGGTGTAATAAAGAGGTCACCATGAGAAGGCAGGGTGAGACTTGGATACTCTAAAAAACTTGATTATCCTCTTGAGGTACAGAGATTCAAAAACTTTTCCCAATACTGTGCTTATCACAGTAGCAGCACCTCCTAACCTCATTGGTTTTAATACTGCCACTTGTAAAAAACTGTTCCTACATATAATTCAACCACAAAGTGTGAATCCACAAAAGGACAAAAATCTAATAATCCTGAAGCCCTAGAACTAATGAAACTTCTTACTTATTCACACTTACGTTCTCCAGAGTGTATGGCTGCTGCGTGAGTTTGTATTCCTGGAAGACATCATCAATAAACTTATGCCAGCGATAAAAAACTGGGTCCCTCATGGCTGTTGATGAATCCCCCATCACTCCCATATCTTCCTGTGATATAGTATGTAGACTGTTGACTACATGCAGAAGATTATATGTTTTCTTCAACTGAATATAATGTGAACTTTCAAGAGTTTAGCATTCCTTAAATATTTCTTTTGTGAACTTTCAAGAGTTTAGTATTCCTTAAATATTTTTTTGGCCAAGTAAAATATCTTTCAAACACTGAGACTTATACCAGTACAACATATTATGATGTACAAGACCAAAAAAACAAGGCTCTCAATTCACTGTATAATTAATGGTTGCTAGTTTGGCTTACTATTAAGTTCTAAAATTCAATTTCTCGTGTCATTAATAAAAATCCAATAAATAAAACTGAAATGAAGAGTAACCACTAATTAGTTAGAATTTTTTGGAGAAAAAACTATCTACGGGCAATCACAGAAAGTAAAGTCTATTCATTCCTAAATGTCATTCTTTAAAACTCATTAGGAATATGGGTAACACATAAATTCAACTAAAACAGTAATTCACAGCAGGATCTAACAAACCTTCAATGCAAAAAGGATATTTATATCAACTAGCGGAAAAGACAGTGCATACTAGCAGGACAAAGTATGCTATATAACATAATAAGAAAAGAACATACTACAACAGCACTGTTTATCTGACACTACAAACTGAGAAGCATAACTTTATTCTTTAGTTGAGCATATCTATTGAGCATAACTAAATGTACTATTTTCTTCTTACTGAAAGATACAGAAAAGAGTCTTGCAAGCTAAAAAGTGGAAATGCAATAAAAACTCTGGCAAATGGAAACAATTCAGGTGTAGAATGCAAAAGCTGCTTGCATGATAAAATTTTAACAAACTGGTATATGGATGTGAAACCCTTATCTTTAAGGTCAGGTGAGACATGCAATAAGATGGTTGACTTAGTAGGTTCAGTCAAAATTAGGAAAACATTGTACAAAATGAAGATGTGTTAAGGATATCTAGAGTGAACAAGTCATTACAAATTTGCATGTATAAGATGGTATAGTCATGAAAAATGTATAAAAGATGATATACTGGTATATTAGCATGACAAATGAACTTAGCATGCAAAGTGAAAAAGTAAGAACGTGCTTCTTTTACTCTATAATTCAAGTTTCACATCAGTAAACGGCCAAGAAGTCAGAATATTCATAAGTAAACTAAAGGGTTATATGTACCGGATTCACCCTAAAAAAAAAAAAAAAAAAAAAAAAAAAAAAAACTTAAGATAAGTACAACAGCTATCAAAACTGAAATTAAAATTCCTTAAGATAACAGATTACCTTGTGGGCATTGTCACTGTCATGAGTGAATGATATAACTACATGACCCATGTTGTGAAGATCACCATAGTAAAGGGAATTAGCACTCAGACTACGATCTGCCTCAAGTGTATCACCCAATATATCAATTCCTCTTTTTCCAGATGTAACATCATCTGATAAGGGTACTTTATCACCATTCCGCTGGGGAGAAAAAGAATTGTGATCAACATTGGTTAATAAATAGTGTCACAAATCTATCTGCATCATAATTCAGCCAAATGAGAAAAATAAAAATTATGTACAGAGCTGCAAGTGGACTAAGCCCATTACTTACGTCAAGCATGTAGCCTTGGTGGATGGCATCAAGAAGTCGAGAGCGCCAAATCTCCAAGTCTGTGATGTCTATAGGGTCCAACCCAAAGTCTTGGCGTTTGAAGTCCTAGGTGAAGCAATCATTCAACAAATTTCATGTGTACATGCACTGAAGCTTTCAGCCCCAGAACCCCTTTCTACAGTACCAGTACTGGCCATGAAGTCACCCATGACCACTAGCCCAAATCATGGGTTCATAAAGTGTGATGAAGCATAATATGGGATGAGTACGTGGATAGTAAGAACATAAGGAGTTCAGTGAGGAAACAAATCCCTAAGAGAAATACAACAGTAGTAGCTGTACAGAGTCAATTAATTCTGAGATTATACATTGGGATATGTGATTCAACAGCCAGGATATAAAACACTGTTAAAGAAGGTTCTACACCGTATGAGGAAGTCACACACACTCACCATCAACATGGAGTTGTCCTGGCGAGTTCCCCAAGCTCTGCTTGTGTTGTTAACAGTTAGTTTTGAGAAGTAGCCATCAGGTATTGGTATACGCCAGTTCTCCAGTTTTTCAGTACGTGTGAGGCCAACACTAAGACGTTCCATATCATATCTGATAGAATGAGTTTATAAATCACATGCACTGTATGGTGCACTAGTAAATCTAATGAAATAAAGACTTTAATTACTTAAATATCTGCAAACAGTTTTGAAAATGAATGGAAGTATTTACCTATTTCATATATGAATAAAAATTTTTGGCATAATGCATATCATTCCTGGTAGAATGAGGTAATAAATCACAAGCAATACACAATGCTCTGGTAGACAAATGAAAAACAAAGACTTTAATTACTTAAATATTTGCAAACTATTTTGAATGTGGATAGAAGTGTTCATATATTTCATATACAAATAACACTTTTTTGGCATTATCCACTCACCTAGCAAGCATTTGCTGGTGCATGTAGAAGAAGAGTTCACCTTTGCGGTCTGGTGGGTCTCCAAAACCAGAAGGATATACAAGGTGCCAATGCCAGTGGTGGGAGTTGATGCCATAGTCCTCTCGCCAGTATGACACCCTGTGTTCAGGTTTGATGTTGGTGCTTGAGAATTCAGGTCCATATTCAATTATTACAGGTGTCATCTGGGGTAAAGAATATCCAATTCATATTTGATGACTGAAGATAATTATCAATTTTCCACTTCTAGCACATCCATTTACTTGTAGCTCATGCAAATGAGTACCCCATTATCTAACCCATTATCTATCTTTATATCAGATAAAAAATTTTCCATACTAGGCAGATGAATCCTAACATAATCTTTACAGTACATAAATTTTATTCTTTCATACATATATATGGGTAACCTAAATATGTTTCAGCTGTTCTAAAAATCATGGTAAAATCATTATCATTTGAAATGAAATAACAGGGACAAGGAAAAGGGGGAGACCAAATTGGAGATGGAAGGACAAAGTGAAAAAGATTTTGAGAGAATGGAGCCTGAACATGCAGGAGGATGACAGATGTGTACTGGAACAATGCAGTATACAGGAGTTTACATGCTATCAATAGATTGGACTGGGCATGTGAAGCTGCTGGGGTAAACCTTGGAAGGTCTGTGGTGCCTAGTCGTGAACAGGGAGCTGTGGTTTGTGCATTGCATATGACAGCTAGAATAGATGTGATCAAATATGGCCTTTCTTCATTTGTTCCTAGTAGTACCTTGCTATTGAGGAAAATGGCAATCAAGTATGAAAAAAATGAAACAATAATATCAGCATTTCAAAGTAATTTGAAAGATATCTGCCTTTATCAAACTCATGAATTAATCACTAATTGAGCTATAAATGGAGAATCTGTTGAAGTATAACACTTGACAAGTTAACTCTATATATCTATTCAAATATATCTCTGATGCTGTTCTAACTGGAACTCCCTCAAAGGGGTGGCCATGGCAACAGTCTCCATAACTAAAGAACTCCAGTGCCACTACTTAGCCTTTAGTGCCTCACCCATAACAGGCCCCTGGCAGATGGCAAGTTTAGTGCAGTGTTTGCAGAGGTTCCTATCTAATGTTCCTAATTACTACTTCTATCTAATTCTCCTACCTACTGTTTTCACCTAATAATCCTGCCTAAATGCTTCTATCTACTGCTTCCATTTACTGCTCCTACTGTTTTGCCAAAAGGCAGGGCTAGCGCATAGTGATCACCACAGGAAAGTCTAGAGTTATGAAGAATGAGCTATGTGAGTTAGTTAAGTGTTGTCAAGTGTTACATGTGACATGGAGAGTTTGTATTTTGTGGACAGAACACCAGTAGTCCACACGTTAGTGAGGCAGAAAGAAAAGACGGCTATCTGGGTCAGGGGAATGTGCAACTTGACAATGACTAAAGTGCTGGCTCTCTAAGCAGATGTCACTAGCCCTCCTGATACCTAGGTGGGTAGTACTGGTTATATACCTCCCTGGTTGTTGGTTGTCTACCACCTACTACCTAAAAACAGTTAACTCACACAACTCATTCTTTGTAACTCTACATTTTACTGCAGTGAGCACTATGCACTAGCCCTGCCTTTTGGCAAAATGGTAGGAGCAACAGATAGAAGTAGTAGGTTGGAACATTAGGCAGAAGCATTATATAAAAGTAGTGGGTGGGACTATTTGGCAGAAGCATGAGAGAGATGTAGTTGGTTGGAACATTAAACAGGAACACTAGGTGGACACATTAAGTAGAAGTCGGTATAAACATTAGGTAGAATCCTCTGGAAACACTGTGCTAGATTACCCTCTGCCAGTGGCTTGTTATGGGTGAGGCACTGAAGGCTAAGAAGAAGCACTGGAGTTCTCCAGTTATGGAGACTCTTTTGCTATGGTCACCCCTTTTAGAAAGTTCCTGAAGGAAACAGGTGTCGTAGATAAAGATCGAGAGAATAGCATGAAGTGTCAAGGAACTTATGAACATTAAGGAAAAAGAACCATGGTAATAGCTTGCTAACTTTCCTCCTACAAACTTAAATACAACTAAATCTTAATAAGAAACTGGAGTACAAGATACAAAGGAATACGAAGAAATAAAATGAATTCTAACTGCAACAGACCACTGGGTCCTTTCAAGGCTGTTTGTGATAGTGGAAGATATCAGAAACTCACACATTAGTGTAGTAAAAGTTAGAAGGCATGTAGATAATTGGAATGGAATAACCTACAAATTGTCATTGTGACTATGGAGGCACAAATACTGAAAGTCATGGACTTGAAGTGAAGTATTTATCAAGCACATTCCTCACATATCTATAATACTGCTGTCAAACACTCTAACTGGCAAACTGATCCATATGTTAACAGTCCTGTTGAAGAAAAAGTACTTTGCTTCACTTGAGGTATAATGTTTGCCCACGAGTTTGTATCCAATATTACAAGTAAAGTCATACAAATCAAGTTTTAAGTAACTGAAAGATCAAAATTGTCAAAGGCTTTGATCATTTTAAATAATTGTATTTAATCATCTCTTAACCTTCTCTTTTCTATGCAAAAGAGATTCAACTTGTTTAATCTGATCTCATAGGATTTGCTTCTCATTCCAGGGATCATTATGGTATCATGATGTTGTATGCTCTCCAATCAGTCTATGTCTATTTCAAGGTAGGGTGACCAAAACTGAACACAATATTCAAAATGTGGACGAACCAATGAATTGTAAAGAGTAAGGATCATTCCCTGGACTTAAATTTGAAGGCCCTTCCTATGAATACAAGAAATCTGTTTATTCTTTTCACTGCTTCTGTGTGCTGCTTCTTGGTTTAAGGTCACCAGAGATTATCATGCCCAAGTCTTTTTCCTCAGTTACCTTTTGCAGTTCACAAATTTAATTCTGTAGCTTGCCTTTTTATTTTATCTATATGTAAAAATTTTCACATATCAGTATCAAAAATTAATTTGCCACTTAAAAACCAAGTTCATTAGTTTGACCATGTCAGTTTGAAGCTGAAGACATTCAAGTTCATTTGTAAATCTATGTCCCAGTTTTGTATAATCTGACTGATCCTTGTACCACTGCACTTCTTACGTCTAACCATTTTGAGGCTTGACCATTAATCACAGCTCTTTATTTATGGCCAGTCAGCCAATTTCTTATCCCCTGCAGTACAACCCCATTAATGCCATGTGACAATTTCTGCTCGTAACATTTGATGTGGAACTTTGTTGAAAGTTTTTCTGAAAATCTAGATAGATAACATCAACTGCTTTACTTTTGTCATACATGATGATCATACCTTAAAAGAAATCAGACTTGAACCATTTCATTAAAAACCATGCTGGGAATTGTTTATTAAATGGTGGTCTCCTAAATGGTTTACATTTCTGTCTTGAACGATGGTTTCCATAAGTTTCCAACAAAAGACGTCAAACTGACAGGACGATAAAAGTCATCAGAAAATTTTCTCTTAACATGTGACTTATTGAAGAGGGCAGTCAAGGACTTACCTATCTCATTATTTTGCCTCTTTCTTTGTTCTCAGATAAGACTTTTCATAGCCTGCCATTTCATTTATTTTCATTCTGTTTATCACTGAAGGTATGTCTTTGCCTTGTATGTCAATCTGTTAAGAATGTTCTTCACTCTTATTAGTGGAACTGGATTCGAGATATGGGTTGTGTCTTTGTTTGTAAAGAGTCATCTAATATTTTTACCATGGCTTCATTGTCTTGAACTATGTCACAGTTTTCCATATCTAATGGACCTACTGACTGGGTAATAATTCTCTTACTTTTAACATAGTATCCTTCATACTGAAGTTTACTTTGTCATATAACTCTATTACTTTCTCTACGCAAATTTACTTAACTTACTCTATAACGTTGATTATTAGATTTTCTGAGTTTCTTCAGAGCTACTTTAGACAACAGGTGCTTTTTCATTTCACTGTTCCACCACCTTGTCTTTATTTTAGAAACAGACAATTTACTATGCACTGGCATGTATGTTTCCTCTGCTGCTTTGAAGGTTTTCCTAAGATTTCCAAAGCTATATTCATGTCATTTTCATTGACCATATCATCCCAGGTTTGCCTGTCAAGAGCAATGTGAAGATCATTAAAATTTCCACATTTAAAATCGTGTATTTTTCCATGACTATCATGTTGACCAACATTACAAGCAGTGCTGAAAGTGACCTCAAAAGTAATTTGTCAGTGATCACTTGTACCAAACTTTTCTCCAACTTCAACAATATCAATGAGGTCCTCATTTGTAGTTAGAACTAAATCTAATATATTCTCATTGCTAGTAGGTTTCTTGACTAATTGGATTAGGGCACTATCAAGCAAATTTAGGTAGTCTATTCCTAAAGCTTCTAGAAAGGGAATTTACCAATTAAATACCAGCATGTTAAAATCTCCTACTATGATAAAATTTTGCTCATTACAAATTTCAGTCAACTGATCATAAAATCTTTCCTCTACATCTGGTGTCTGTCCAGGGGACCTATAAACTAGTTCTACTGTTACCTTCTTATGTAGATGCATATGGTAAGAAAAGTATAAGTAAAAGTTAACTGCATCACTTACATAAAAGACAGATCATGCATTATTCTGAGCTCTCAGTCAGGCTTCTGATTTTAAACTTTACTGATATGTGATGATAAATATCTTAAAAAGTGTTGGGTATCTTGCATGCTTTTATTAGGTAAGTCTACCTTCTAATAAGCTGTTGAAAGAGCTAATAAAAACCTGCTTTACTTCGTTTCACCAAAGATACTTACATCATCAGGATCCCTCCTATTTACTTCAACCTGGGCTTTCGTTATATCCTCTTGGGGAATAAACTTGTTGGGGAACATTTCAATAAGGCTTGGCAAGCGAACATTTTGTAGATCCTGTTAAAGTATGAGATTCAAAATTTAGATGCATAAATTCTTCAGAACAGAAAAGAAATAGAAGTGAGATTTATGGTACAGTGACTTACAAAAATATTCTCCAGAAAGATAATATAAACTTTCACAGATTGGAAGCAGTAAAAGTGATGACAGATGAAGGGCAAGGACTTACATAAATAGAATAAAAACAAACCAAATTGATATAATGGGTCAGAGATGTGTAAAATTGAGAGCAGCATCATAAACGTGTGAAGACTGGTAGTATGTGCTGAAAGTGAAGACTACATTACAGTGAATTAGATGGTGAATTTGAGTGAAAAACACTTGGTCATCAAAAGCATACTTTGTAAAATGACTAGGAGAATGGGTTGCTGAAATTCAAAAACACATGCATAATAAAAAGAATCTATAATTCTTAGGACCAAAAAAACATTCAAGTTTTGGAATTTTTTGGATTTTAGAAACATGGGCCACAGATTTTGGAATGGATATATTGTGCCTTTACATGAATGTTTTGCATACCTAATGCAGGTTCTAAATGTTATCTAGTTGCATCATATTTAATTTCTTTCCATAATTGATCACTGCTTCCCATGTTATGAGGTAATGCCAGGAGACAGGTGAAGAAAGACATATCCACTCACAATATACATATATATACGTATATGTCCAAACATGTACATATGCATATATATACATACATACATATACATATATATACATGTATACACATATACATATTCATACATGCTCGCCTTCATCCATTCAAGGCACTACTTCGCCCCACAGGAAAGAACATTGCCAACCCCTGTACATGTAATGAACCAAAACCACAACTTATCCACATACAGGCCCCAAAACCTTTCCAAGGCATATCCAGAATATTTGAAAGGCCCTGCTTCAGTCCACTGACAGCATGTTGACCCCAGTATACCACATTGCTCCAATTCACTCTATTCCATGTATGCCTTTCACCCTCTTGCATGTTCTGGCACCAACCACTCAAAATCTTTTTCACTCCATCCTTCCATCTCCAATTTGGTCTCTTGGTCCTCATTGTTCTCTCCACTTCAGATGCATATCATCTCTTTGTCACTCAATCTTTTCATGTGTCCAAACCATTTCAACACATCCGCTTCTGCTCTCTTGACCATACTCTTTTTATTTCCACGCACCTCTCTATCCACATCCGCTTCTGCTCTCTTGACCATACTCTTTTTATTTCCACGCACCTATCTATCATTACTTACTCAATCAAACCACTGCACACTATATATTGTCCTCAACCAATTAATTTCCACCACATCCACCCTCCTATGCACAACCCTATCTATGGCCCATGCCTTGCAACCATATAATATTGTTGGAACTACTATTCCTTCTAACATAACCATTTTTGCTCTCTGTGATAATGTTCTCTGTTTCCTCACAGTCTTCACTGCTCACAAAACCTTCGCCCCCTTCCCCACCCTATGACTCCCTTCCGCTTACATGGTTCCATTCACTGCCATGTCCATTCCCAGATATCTAAAACATTTCATTTCATCCAATTTTTCTCCATTAAATTCACCTCCCAACTAATTTGTCCCTCAACCCTGCTGAACCTAATAACCTTGCTTTTATTCACATTTACTCTCCACTTTCTCCTTTCACACAATTTTCCAAACTCAGTCACTAACTTTTGCAGTTTCTCACTTGAATCAGCCAGCATCACTGGTGAACAACATCTGACTCACTTCTCAGGCCCTCTCATCCCAAGAGACTGCATACTTGCCTCTCTCTCCACAACCTCCCTCACCACCCCATCCATAAAGAAAAACAACCATGGTGACATCACTCACCCCTGCTGCAGACTGCCCTTCACTAAGAACTATTCACTCTCCTCCCTTCCTACTAGTACATGAGCCTTTCTCCCTTGATAAAAACTTCTCCCTGCTTCTAGCAGCTTACCTCCAGCACCATATATTCTTAAAACCTTCCACAAATCATCTCTATCAACCCTATCACATGCCTTTTCCAGATCCATATATGCCACTTACAAATCCATCTGTTTTTCTAAATATTTTCAACACACATTCTTCAAAGTAAACACCTGACCCACACATCCTCTACCACTTATGAAACCAAACTGTTCCTCTCCATGTCTTCACCCTCTCAATCAATACCCTCCCATACAATTTACCAAGTATATTCAAGAAACTTATGCCTCTTTAGTTTAAACACTCACCTTTATCCCCTTTGCCTTTATACACATAAAGGCACTATACATGCATTCCGCCAATCCTCAGGCTCTTCACATAAATACGTATTATATAAAACATTTCATAAATGATTACTGAAACTAGAGCACAGAATAGTATTTAAAATCCTTCTTTGTATTAACACTTGAAAATTATTATGCATACTAAGGCAGAACTTGGCAGCTAAATGGAAGTGCTGGGGGTTGGTATCAGGCACTGCTGAAATTAAGGCAACAAGAAAGGCACGAGGTAGGTCTTCTGTTTCATCAATTGTAGGAACTGTTGTCAATGTGTATAGATGGTCCATATGGTGATACCATGCACCATGAGCTTGTAGAAATGGCTGGAGTTACTCTTTCTAAATGTTTAGAGTGCCTTGATGCCAAGTTAAATAGTTCTTGATAAGTACTTTGCTCTCAGGTTGTGGCAAAAAGAAAGGAAAGGAACAGGTTTCGCATTTCAGTCATGATGACGTACAGTGCGTGGAGGGTCATCAAAGATGTGAATTGCTTTAATCAGGCACAGGTACTGGACTTGGTGAATATGATGGAGTTGCATTTTTGGAATGTTTACAGTATTTTGAAGCTCAGTCAAACAGTTCTTGAAGAGTTATTTGTTAAAAAAATCTATCTCCTTAATGAAAATCTGGTTACAGTACACACTCATTTCTCTCTGCTGGATGATGAAGCTAATTCGTTCTATGTGCTATACGTACTCTTCCCCTAAACTATACAATAGTCCATGATGATATTCTTCTAGGATTCTTCACTGTCATTATGACTGTCCACATGTTTGTCTTTTTGAGGTGCATAATCACTGACAATGTCTTCATACCTCATTTGGCTCAATGCAAGAGCCTTACTGCTGCAATTTATCCATTCCACAGTATCATCTAAGTTTTTGTTAACCTTACTGTTCACATCCCTAGCATACTGTAACATCACTTAAAATTCTGAAGCCATCAAAGTTGTTAATGTTCTTTGGTTCACTGAACACTGAAAGCATCTGTAACTTATTCCATGCATTTTTAAGTGTTCACTGCATCACTGACTCGAATGTTCATGAACATGTTGAACCTTTCAGCAGATATCTCAGAATTAATCTAATGGTATATGAATTAGTTCACAAGACTGCATCTCACTCACCAAATTATTCCTTAATCTTTGGGTTGAATCAGTGGAGAGTACCTGGGAGGAGGGAATGTTGCAAAAACATGTTGCAAAAACATCGGCATAATCAAATGCAAAACAATTATATAGGAAAACAAGTTTGCAGTCCTTCACTAGTCCAATCTTATGACAGTGCTGTCTAACTTCCTTTACAAAGTGTTTTTCAAACCACTCTCTGGTAAACTAATAAGTGATCCAGTCCCATTCATTAACTCTGTAAATTACTGTCAGTATCTTGATTCTGTTTAGGGCATGAAGATGAACAATCTTGCCTACCACAAAGAAATTATAGATACACAATTAAAAATCACTCTCTGCTTTGTTTCTGTCACACCAAACACAGAATGTTCATCTAATGCTGCAAGCATGTTGCTTGGTGGGCAACAGCAGGAGAGTCGTCTCACCCATATCACAAATCAGTTCTTAAGTATGGCTTTCATCTTTCATTAACTTGGAAAATTCATCAACACACTTTTCAGCAGCCTGTCCATCAACTGAGAATTTCTGATAACACAATTTCAAGTAATGAATGCCTTGACACATGTCAGATTTATGCAAACATCCTCCTGTAAAATCACAAGGCTCAGTGATTTTCAATACCTGATAAAACTGAATGGCCTTTTCATATACAAGTGGCCTAGAAATAGATACATTTTCAAAGCAATCTTATTCACATCATTCTTACATAAGTCTATCAAGTTCAGTTTATCTTGCTTCATGTTGTGATTTATAATTAACAATACCTTGAAACGTTTCCATAACTTGTAGCCTTTGTCTAGTGTATTCCTCCTTGAAGGTGACATTACTAGAACATTGTTAAAGTAAGCCAAAAGTATTGCTTTGAAGAATGAAGGCTTTGGGAGAAAGACAGAGATTACTCTAGAAATATTTAGCTGGACCAATAATAAATGAAAAGGCATGACCCTGAACTACCAGTTCTGTGTACAAGTGTACTAGAGTATGCCAACACGTATCCTGTAAATTTTGACTGACTGTCTAATAGGTCTGGCAGGTGCTCTGCGCATGTTCAGAAAAGAAAAAAAGTACTGATAACACAACCGAAGGTGCCCTGGAAAAAGGGCTGTTCTCAATAAACGTTATTGCTTAAGGAATAGGTTTTTGCCCTGCTAGGAATTATTTCAGCCTTTAAATTCCTTGAGATTGCCCTGCCCCCCAATACACTACAGGATATTGGCTGAGGTACGGGATTGCCAGCTATCATGGATCAATGGATCAACCTGCCCTACCATTACTAGGCTTGGTGATCTTCATCTAGAAATAGCTCTAAAGAATCTCAGTTCTGTAAAACAAATTTAGCATAAAACAGGCCCTCATCTTCCCCTAGGTCCAAGTTTTGGGTGCTATTTGCCTACCAAATGTCAACCACAGTCAGTGGGGCACAACCCTATGATTATGAGGCTTTAAGTGATTTATGCCCATCCCTGGAACTGCTCAACCCAGGGTTCAAATCAGCACTGCTGCAATATACTACTGTAATGCTGTTCTAATCATTATCTTTAATGTAAATCCCCCCCATATGGGATCTATAATTCTGAAAAGGCCTTGAAAACAGGACCAGAAAATACAATAATTAGTGATATAAAAGAAAAAGAATACTGATCTACAACAAACAGTCTCATCACAGCAAAAATAACACATGTATCCATGATGCAATCCCAAGAAACTGAGAGAGCTCACAACAACTAGAAGCAGGTGGGTTGGTGACGTTAACCTGGTGGCAGTCATTGATGGGCTAAGAATGAACCTGTTGCTTAAGTAAAAGGCTAAGGTGAAAATAAGAATCAACTGAAAAGGGTGAGGAAATAAGAGCTTCCTCACCAATAACATGAACGTAGGTATGATCCTAACCTAAAAATCCCAAAGGCATATCTCACTGCTCGCAGAATAGGCCACTGAGGAAAGGAATACATTTTTTTAATATTCTGCCTGTGCTATATATTAGATTAGGTACCTCATTCAACACTGCTTCCAGAGGGAGTGATGATTTTTTACCCAGAAAGCAAGGCATATAAGCACGTACGAAGAGAAGAGGGTGTAGTTACAGGCAAAAATAAAGTCTGTGGTAGGGGAAGATCATATCACCAAGTTTGTTTGATCGTTTATGGATTGGGCGGTGAACTGGGTAAATGCATGGAGCAAAGGGTGGGTCTGCAGTCAGGTGACATGACTTTACTGAGAGACTTGACTGACAAACTGCTGAAGATAGTGTCTGAGTTTGGGAGAATAAGTGAAAGGAGAAAGGTCAGAATTAATGTGAATAAAAGTAAGGTCATTACGTTTAGCAGGGGAGAGAGACAGGTTGATTGGAGTGTCAGTGGAATATAGACCCTGGAGGAAGTTGAGTGTTTTAGATATCTGAGAGTGAAAATGGTAGAGGATGGATCTATGGAGGCCAAAGGATGCCATAGGATGGGTAAGGGGACTAAGGTCATGGGTGCATTGAGGAGAATGTGGAGAAAGAGGTCACTGTCAGTGTGGGCAAAGATGGATATGTTTCATGGAACAGTAGTCCCAACAATATTGTATGGATGCAAGGCATGAGCCATAGAAAAAAAAAAATTACGGATGATTGTGTATGTGCTAGAAATGAAATGCTTCAAGACAATATGTGGTGTAAAGGCAGATGATTGGGTAAGAAATGATAAGAAGAGAGAGAGAGAGAGAGAGAGAGAGAGAGAGAGAGAGAGAGAGAGAGAATGTGCTAGTAAGAAGAGTATGGTTGAGACAGCTGAAGAGGGTGTGCTGTAATGGTATGGATATAAGGACAGGATGAGTGAGGAGTGGATGACAAAGGGTGTATGATCCTGAAGTGAAGGGAACTAAAGAGAAGGGGTGGACAAAGGACAAGATGGATGAATGAAGTGGAAGGTTATCAAGGCCTGACCATGCAGAAAGGTATAAGGAGACTGGAAGAATTAGAGTAATGTGGTATATATGGGGGTAACATGCTGTCAATGGAATGAATCAGGGTACATGAAGCTGTGGATAAGTGGGCTCTGGTTTTATGCATAAAACATGAAAGCTGGAAAGTGGATGCAAGCAAATAAAGCAATTCTTGTGTTTCTAGTGTATCATGCCATGCAAGACATGGCAATTAAGTATGATAAAAAGGTAGATGCTTGATGATAATTTTTTAAAAATAGTAAAATTAAAAAAAAATTATATAAAGCTTGAAGAGAAATTCACAACAAAACTGACCTTCAAAGTTGAGTTTCAAACTCATGAAAAGCCCTGTCTTCTTAAGGGGATGGCCAGTGAGCTAAGGAAATGAGAAAGCTCCTATTTCCTTGGGAATTATGTTGTGAAACCCCAGTAATAACTTAGATTAAACTAATCATCTACACCTAAAGATGGGATCACTTTGCCTGAACCACTACTTACCACTGTCTCCTTTATAGGAAACTCCCTAAAATATCAAACTACACTAAATGAGGTATGAGGAGAAATGGAGAGAAGAAAAATTATGAAGGAAAATAAAGGCTTGCTTACTGGCCTCACAAGTTGGAAAAAAATAGTTTCAACAAGCTTAAAACCTGTTCTCTTCTTACAAGAGCTAGACAAAATGCAAAGGAGATGAGGGTATAACCAAATGAAGGCTGGTGGGAGACTTAAAGTTCCTGTTGGAATGAAGTGGTAAGCAATGTTGCAAGCATTGCAAATGGAGTTTAGACAAACCTTGACTCAAGTAGCAATAGAAAAGAGTACTGAAATGAAGGCTATATGTATGTAGTCTGGGGCAAGCTGACACTTCACAATGAGATGTTAGATGGCTTCATGATGAGATGTTACATACGAGTGTCAATATTTCTTGTTAACTTGGAAAACATAGAGGCAAGAAAGATGAAATGATCTGCACTTCAACTATAAAATCCAAAAAGATTTGCAAGTTACCAACATGATAAAGACTGTGAGGCATAACCTCCTACTTCCCACATGGAAAAAATAATGTGTTTGGTGAATATGACCATTTCATTCTCGGTCAAAAAATTGGGGATAGGGTTGATCCTCACCCAACCTAGATCTTAGTGAAAAGGAAGCAAAAGGATCTTGTGGCATGTCAAGGTGTATGTGTCTCATCTACCCAATGAACTGAAACTAGAACAATGAAAAAGGGAAATTCAGGAGTAGATCTTTAGCAATAAAGCTAGATAAAATGGTACAGCAGCCTGAACCCAGTTATGGAACAAAAAAGCATGGAATGTAAGGTGCTTACTCTCTAAGTGACTGGGTCTCTTTCTAAGAGTTCTTGAAAAACTTCCAGACTAACTGATATTGGCAAGCTGATGTAAGGTACTTTAGAAATAGTTCTCAAATTTGAGTTCATAGATATTATAAGATTCTAGATGTAATGGCCTGAAATGAGTACTGATACCTGTCATGGTCACAGGTGTGAGAGAGGGTGGAGTTGAATCAGGATTGAATTATGTTCCATAATCCACAAGACAATGCAATGCTAGAGTTTAGAACTATGTGGGTTTTAAAAATAAATGGACCAAAGACTGGTCTGAACACAAGCATACATCAAGGATCTGGTCAAGGAGGGAGCATATTACAAAATTACCAAGACAATGATGAAAAGCTCAAAACAACATTGGTATGTGAGAACACATTGTACCTTGGCAAATTTTGATGTTTTGAGTCATTTGGATGTTAAATTCAATCACTAATATTAGTCGTATTCACATAAAACTAAATACAGGTGTTGTACAGAATTCCAATGACCATTTTTGAATGAAAATACATTTATCAATTTATGATATTCAAAAAACCATCAAAAGAGCAGATAGCATTAGTTAAGAAACTTTTGTTAGCTTGTCAGATGAAACTAATGAAAATAATGTTGCTGAGAGAGAAATTTTTGTTATAATACATTATTTCATTAGTTTGGGAAGGAGGTGAAACTGATAAGGTTGTTTCATTGTTTCACTGGGCACCACTGTAAATCACTGAAACATTTACAGAATCATTAGATATACATTTACTTTTCCTTTAGGAGACTAAAAATGATAGAATAACTGTAAGAATAAATTAATCATCATTATTATTGAATCAATTTATTGTATATTTTTAGCTCGAGGGGGTGTTGACCATGCTGCCTCACTCCCCTGAATAAACCTGTCTAAACATGATGTAACCTTTGCAGAGTGTTCTGTGCAACTACTGCAGGTTTAAATGCTAATTGTTTGTGACACATGTAAATAAGTACTGTTTAAAACATTCAGTAAGCAATTACTGAAATTACTTATGATAAAATAAAATCATATTCTAAGTTGGCGATGATCCTAAATGGGTTGGATAACAGATTTTAGAGTTTATACAGTAATACTAAATGGCTGGATTACAGATTTTAGAGCTATAGATTTTAAAAATATGGATTTGCCATATTCTACTAGTTCCAGAATAGCCGATGCATAAAAATAACCCTCACCTACTTTAAGGAGGGTCACACTCTCTTCCTTCTCATGTCTTTCCCAATAACTATGACCTGGCTCATTTCAAGAGCCAAGTTTTTCACTTCCTCAAAAATTTGTAAATATTTTCCCTGCCTGTTTTCCCCCTTTCTTAATTCTCTCTATATTTCAATTAGGGCCCAGCCTTAATGTGGACTAT